>JARJDW010023947.1:0-21002 GCA_030264715.1 Adinopsis sp. GC000173 | reverse complement strand
TGATATATTCAGCGAGCGACGAGTTTGTTGCATGTGTGTGTGCGTACGTGATTCACCTCAACAGTAGAATATTATTATTAAGCTAATGCTAATTATAATCCAATATACCTGCGATACTACTATACCTACGAACGGGCGCATGACAAAATTAACCATCCTGCCTCTCATATGGAGTATGTACTTTATTAAACTGCGAAATGTTTGAGGCTAAAGTTCAACATTTATCTTTACACATTACTGGAGTTTTATTGCTCGTACTTCCTACTGATTGCAATACCTATCCATAAAGATTGCCAATCATTTTTATGCGTCGCGAAAAGTTTGTTGTTAAAAGTTAAAGTTCATTTGTACTTTATATGTCAATGATTTACTAATTCGCCATCATGGAAGATGGTTTCGGTTTAATTAAAGTCATCGGCTATAAAGTGATGACAAATTTATGTGCGAAACATGTGAACTATCGAAGGAAGTGGATACATCCTACATTAAAATCCAAGTGATAGATTTAATAACTAAATTTTTATTCGACGATAGATTTATTTATGGAGTCTATAATTTCTAACACAGGCGTTAAATTTCTATTTAGAAAAAAAGATATTCAAATAGCTATTGTAATAAATCTTAACTTTGCATATAATAAAGTATAGTGAAAGAACATGTTACAGTTAAATATTGTACTTTCTTAAATTGTATGCAAAATATCTTGCAACTTTTAAATTTTTAAATATTGTGTATGTGTAAGTAATAAAAAAATGTTATTCTGAGATGTATGCAAATCGCTGGTTATTTTGCATACAATGTGTAAGTATGACTCAAAATATAAAATTGATTTTAAATTAGGTAGAAAAATATTCCCAAAACACACGCTTTTACTTGTCCACAAATTAATTCTAATAATATTTATGGTATTTAACTTTTTGTTTTTCTAAAAATACAGTTTTATTAAGCTTTATTATGTTCAGTATTATTATAATCTTATCCAATCCCGGATTAACCAAATTTTCATATATTGCGTTATAAATGCAGATTGTAAATTTAGAAAATTTCACATTACTTTCGCTAGCATTATGTCAAACCCTTCTTAATTTGTCTCTTTGAATTGTTCTAATGATCAAGCTTGAAATCCTTCATAATCTTTAATCCATAGAAAACAACTCCAAGAGACAATTAAAGAAATTAAAGAAATTTTGTTAGATATGACAAATGAGAAGCATTTATGTCTCTCCAAGTATGTATTTAAAAGCGCCCGGGTGTTATATTTTGTCTAAGGCTCGCTGAAATCTTAATACGAATTTATAACACTAAAATATGCTTAAATCATTCGCGTATGCATCAATATAACTTTTAATTGGGCAAATTTTCTATATGTATTGAAAATTTCGTTATCATTGCTAGTAATAAATGCCATACTGCTGTAAATAATGGCAGAAAATATTTGAAATTCTAGACATTCTTAATAATAACATCTGCGCACTACTTTATGTGATTTTGATTTAAGACAATAATCGTGATCCTTAACTATACAATGCTACAATGTAAACAAATCATTAGTTGTTTTTATCTAATTACTAATGCCTTAACGATTTCGTTCACGGTGTATTGTGTATTGAAAATCTCCTTTCAGTAGAGTTAACGATTGGTAGTAGTCGTAGTAATATTATGGTAAAGTAACTGTTTCACTTATTGATAGATTGATAGACGATGTCAAAATTCTTACAGTAAAAATTCTTTAATAAAATATTTAAGCAAAGATTAATTTATGTAGGTAATATAGAAGTAGATTGGATGATAAAGCGCATCCATAGAAACGTAAATTATCCATGTTGTACGTGCGCAATTAATCAAAAATCAAATGAATTGGCATCGCAAAAAATACACGGAAGATTATTTGCAGCTATAATTGGACCTCGTGTAGCATTATCTACCACATTTTATCTATTTGCTTATTTATATAAAACAAATTAATGCGGTTAATTAAATTGAAGCAAAAAATATAGAGGTTTAATGCGCTAATTTAAATACGAATCGCATAAAATACGTGAAGCAAGAAAAGTTTCAAATCATTGCAATCATTACAAGCATTTAATGTTTGTAGAAAGCGAAATGAATCAATTGCTATTTTAAATATGCTCGACTTGACGATTTTTCAATCAGCAAGAGTAACACAATATTTGTTGGCTGAAATGGCGTAAAACGTTGGTTGACGTTCATGCATGTAAGAAAACAGCAAATTTATGAGCAATCCCGGTAAAAATGTAGATATTAACAGGATTTTGTAATGGATGAATACCTGCACTCGGAAGAGGTTTATTATCACGTTTTTAATACGTTTTTTCATATTTACGATTTAATTTTTGAAACAATATTTTGCAATATGGCGTTTTAAGTGCCAATAATTGCAATTGAGTCTGCATTTAATTGCGTCGTTAAACTTGAGGTATTTATTACATCATAAACAACATTGTCATTACATATTTATTAAATAAACAAATAAAGCGAACGATCGGGCGCTAAATGCTCATTTGCCGGAGCGTTATTGCTAATCGCGCGCGCACACACCGAAAATCAAGCACTAAAACACAAATTGTTTACGCATCAAATTAGAAAATTTTCTGATATCCCACTGATCGCATCCAACCGACCAATTTGTATCCAATTACATTATTCACATTACCTAATTATTTCAAAGAGGTTTTTTATCACGCGCCATTAAATAGTTTTTTTTCTTCTTCTTCTTCTTCTTTCTCTCTGCTAAGGCCGTAAAATACCTGTGGTTATTAATTACACAGCTGAAGCCTCTTAATATTTTCGTTTTTTTCTTAATACGTAATGTGAGACGCACATAAAATAAATTCTATTTCAAAATAATTTCTAAAATTTCAAATGTAATAAATTTATTATTGAATACAGCGCTTTTTTCAGGTTGTGATGAATGGAATAGAAAATTTTATAAAATGTTAATGTTTTTTATTATTATTATCTCGAATTCTAAAGCAAAATTAAGTATTTTTTTTCATAGAACTTGTATGTTCATTAATTAGTCACGGAAAAAATGCAAAAAATGTGAATAACTAACGAAGTTTGATTAAAAGTGCATAATTTGCATTTTTCGTAAGAGAATGTGAATTGCATGAATCTCTTCATTCAAATAATAGTTAATTAAATATTTTTATTATTTAAAAAGGTCATTCGTCAAAATAATTTCTAAATTTTCAATGTAATAATTTCAGGCGGTGATGAATGGCGTTGAAAATTTTGTAAAATGTTAATGTTGCCTAGATAATTCGTGTCGTGTGATTAGCGATGCAAACATAGATTAATATTTTGTCATGTTGTAAAGGCAAATTAAATATTTATTCGTACGGCTTGTCTGTTCATTAATTAGCCACGCAAAGGTTTCACTTAAAAATGAAGAAAATGCAAAAATATGCGTAAACATCTAGCAAACAAACAAGTGCATCATGGATAATTGGCAATTTAATGAGAAAATACAAATTAAACAAAGCTTTCCATCCAAAACAAGATAATAAAAAATTTCAAAATATGTAGGTATATAATTCCTATGATGAATGGAGTAGAATATTTTGTAAAATGTTAATGGTAATTCGTGTCGTGTGATTAGTCATTCAAAGATATTAATATTTTGTCATGTTGCAAAGTTAAATTAAATATTTATTCGTGTAGAAAAACGCAACATGTAAGAAAACGTAAATAACTAACGAACTTAACTTAAAATGCACGAAGAATTCCATCGAATTAAGACTTTCTACAATATAATTACTTAATTAAATATTTTATATTATTTGAATACAAAAATAAATTATCCAGTCAAAAAAATTAATATTTTGTCATGTTGCAAAGTAAAATTCAATATTTTACTTGTCTATTCATTAAAAAGTTACAGAAAGGTCTCAATCAAAGATGGAGAAGAAAAAAATTCCAAGAAAACGTGAATAATTAACAAAGTTTGCTTATAAGTGCATAGGTAATTGGCATTTTTACGAAGAAAATATAAATTGCACGAAGTTTTCCATCCAAATAATACTTTCTACAATTTCTTAATTAAATATTTTTATTATTTGAACAAGATTTTTAAAACTTTCTAAATAAGAATATGAAAAATTCAATATATTTGAAAGAAAAGAAATGTGTAATAATTTATTTATCGATATAAGTGACTGCGATCGCTTTAATAAATTCATTTTGTGTAACGCGAATATAATTTTAATTATATATTATAAATTTCCATATTCCTTTTTTGCTATACATACTTAATTTCATAATCTATAATTAAATTTTAACTAAGCTTGCGTTAACGATCTGACAAATATATTAATCAAAGCAAATAGTATGAAATTATTACGGCTTACGCAATACACACACATTTAAACCTATTATTTAGCACAATCAATAGTAAAATAAAACTATTGCTTTGAATGCAATGTGGTGTAATTGATACACTACAATTTTCACAGTGAAATTGAAAGCGTTGGAGAAAAAATTATCGATGCTCGCTTATTATCAGACATTAGAATATATGTAATGCCCATTTCAAAATCGAATTTCATTCATTTTCAAGCATCGTTTCATACTCATTGAAGATGAATTATCGTTGATGGCATCCGTGAGATTTAATGGATAAATTTCGTTTCATGAAATATACAATAAGTAAAATATTCAGATGTAACATTTTCGACGTTAACAAATTAATAATTGCAACCAAATTGTTAATCAATCAATATTTAAAATGAGCAGTCCGTCCCACGCAACACAACATAGTAGATATGTAAAAGGAACAATTTGAGAAAAGTGCTAACATGGTCAGAAGCAAAATTTATGGAGAGAACACCTACGTGAATAGCCATTCTAATTAATCAAAAATCCTTCTATACGTATCTCTCTAAATGATAAAAATAAATCTGTCATTGTTTTCTCCTAGCTAGCCGAAAATGGCCTTTCACCTTTATCTAGAAAAAAAAACATGACAAATGCATCAATTAAAACGAAAACCTCTAAATATCAATCAATTTTGGAAATATAATCCATCAAGTTATCACTTTGTAGAAAGCAAACATTATTACCTAGTAGCGTTTTTGGTTGTTTTTCGCTCGATTCTATCCTCCTATGCATGATATGATACAACGTATTGTATTACCGAAAACATGTCACGAAATTGAGCAATATCTTGTAATTTTATACGCGGATGTATGAGAAAAATTATCCATAGAATATAAGTAAACAATCAGGTCCGGCTTAGGCGAGTGCATCATGCAGTATTTGCGCATCCAACAACTTACAACACAAAGCCACCCACAAATATTTAACATGTAATTATAACTTTTCAAGTTTAACACCCACATTATGCTAATATTTATATAAGATGTTAATCGGAATCATCATCATCTCCACAGCAATTTTTATTCGATAAAATGCAGCGTGGCAAATTTTTAATTAATTATCAAATGTAATTTTTAATATAACGCGCATTCGTTCGTTCGTTCGTTGGATGGATGCATGATGGAAAGATTAAATTGCACAGTAGTGTATAATATAATAGATAAATGTGAGAAACTTTTGTTGTAAATCAGCTAACACATCAGCACCTAAACAATATTCACTTTCACATGTAATTAATGATAGATGATACTTGTTGCATTCAACTGCAAATGCAGCTCCTCTTTTTATTATTGTATTATCACATTTCCATTAGTCGATTTAATTTTCTTCAATTAGAAAATGCGCTATTTTTAATTGAAAAATCTCAGAAAAGTAACAACAAACGCGAAAAAGAAAAAAAGGCGCATGGGAATGTCGATGATTGTTGCATAAATTAATAATAACTTTGCTCGTTCCACTTCGAGAACAAGAGATGTTTGCAACAAAAAAAAAGAAAAACAAGAAATTTATTAATTAGCGATGATAAGGAATGATTAAGTTTTTAGAATTTAAGCGTTTTGCATCTGCTATAAAATTAGCTAATTGATAGAATTAATATATTTGTTAAGTGCTTAATTAATTCCACTTACAATATATTTCCGTAACAGTAAAACTAACGATTTATTAAAAATGATTTTAGAATTAATTTGTACTGCGTATATGTATTTACTACTCAACGTGTTAAACGTTTACGTATATTAGCAACATGTTATTCAAATAGAATGTTTATTACGCTCATATAACTTTAATAACAAATTTGATGCGAAACTAAATATCATATATGTGTATTATTAAGTAGTCTTAACAATTATGACATTTGAAAAAAAATTGTATATGTAATATGTATATACAATTTCCTCATTATACGGAATAAATGAAATCTTGCTTCAAGTTATGAATGATATATTTTATTGTATAACGTACAAAATACAAGAAAAATGCAATTTATTAAACGAATTTTGAGCAAAATACTACCTTTAAATATTAAATGTATTTAAATAATCTTGAATAATTTAAAATTTGGTGCTTATATATCCAATTTCCTTACAATAAATGAAAACTTAAAAATCTTGATTGATGTTATGAATGACATATATTTTATTGCGTATGTTACAAAATACAAACACAATCCTTTTACAGAGTAGACTGTAAGTGTCGCTATCAACAAAACAATTAATCATTTTTTATAATGTATTAAGTGATTTTCTATAAACAACCAACAAGCGATAAATAATTTATTGTAATTTTATAACAATTTTTGTACGAAATGCAATAAATATCGTATAGGTTGCAAAATGTAAACAGTCCTTTCATAGAGTGAACAATAAGTGACACTATCAACAAAATAATTAATCATTTTTATCATTAAGTGATTTTCCGGACACGCATCAACATACAATTTTGAAAGCAAGCGAAAAATATTTGTCATAATATTGCACATATAATTTTATAACAATTTTCGTATGTAAATGTTTAATGATATATTTTATTGTATAAATTGTAAATAGTCCTTTCAGAGAGTGGACAATAATTCGACGCTATCAACAAAATAATTAATCATTTTTATTTATTAAGTGATTTTCAGGACAAGCAGCAACATGCAATTTTGAAAAGCCAGCGAAAAACTGCCTGACATAATGTTGCAAATGAAGAAAAAATGTAATTTATTGTTTAAATAGCATAATGGAGACCGGACCCTTGGACGATTAATCATCATGAATGTTGAATGAATATATATTTGATGCTGCTACAAGGAAATATTTTTACCGCCACTTGTTGCTGCACGAGACGACATCAAGAAGCAAATTTTCTAAGAAAATTTCCATCGGGCGCAAAAACGCGAAGAAAAAGGTGCATGGGAATGTCGATAAGTATTGCATAAATTAATAATACCTCGTTCCAGTTCGAGAACAAGAGAAGTTATAAAAAAAGACAAGAAGTTTATTTATTGGAGATAATATTACCCATATCAGGTTTTAGTTGCGTTGCTGTGTTGCTGTGTTGTTGTTGTTGTTTCGGATTTTTTCCATGCGCGTATATATAATGTAAGAAATGATATTTACGATATTGGAAACAGCGGGTGATGTAAATATTAGATCGAGAGGTACCAATATATCAAAACATTATACACAGAAAAGCGTTCTGAACTTTAAACAAGCAATAAATGTTGTAAGTTTGACAGAACCCGTTGGATGTGCACGATGTTGTAATAAATTTCAATGCACACCACTTTATTTTATAACAGATCAATATTGCTTTTGTACATTAATTTCATTACAGCATTTTACACCAACACCTTCTTCTCTCCATCCAGGAAATTGTTTATTATCAACGTTTTACACATGATTTCCTCAACTAGATGCAAAAAAACAAACTTTTATATTTTACGTAATTTTATATCCTCTAAATTAGTCTCAAAGCAGCAGGACATTCAAACTCATTAGAAAATAACTCAATAATATGAAGAACACTGAAATTAATTATAAATCGTGCATAAATTTTATATACATACACACTAATTAGAGCTGTACTAATATTTGCTTAAACATGCATAACAAATAAATTCAACATTTGATTTACTTATCGATAATTGAAATTTATTATTAATATTGATATCAATAAACTAGCATTAACCATATTTTTAAGTGTATATACAAGCGCACTAATTAAATATTTATAATTCCATTGGAGAAAAATTGCCGCGCGCATAAATTGCGTCCAATTAGAAATAGTTTAAAATGTGTGCACAGTCGTTAAATTTGCTTTCACCAGACGACGGCAGCACAAGATTTATTTTTACTTTCGTACACACACCATCATCATGCCGCATTTATTTACGATTAATTAGATTTGCTAATTACTTTCACACACACAAAAACGAACTTTGAACGGATAAAGAAAGATATGTGGGCGCGCGTGCTTTGTCGCGCGCTAAAAATCGGCTGCGGAAACGAACGACCAGCTCGAACTGCTATTCAAATTTTAATTTTCAATGACATCAGTGAAATAATGAAAAAAAAACATAATAAATCACAGAATTTAATTATAAAACTGGTAGATGTGGGCGATGTTTCGCTTTCACACCACTATTTTTTAGATTAGTTTATTACATATACAAGCTCAAATTAATTTCGTTACTTATGCATAATTAATTGAAAAATTGTAGACGGAAATAAATCATAAAATGTGATTAAATTTCTACTAGAATGTTTTATTGTTGATTGTTGCCATTTTTAACTTAAAACCCAAAATTTATCACATTTTTGAACGATTTCCCACTACACGATTTACAAAAATATTAGGAGACGTTAATAACGAACGCCCTTTAATATATTAAACGGCATTATTCCAGCGTAAAATTGCTTGAAAAGAGGAAGGGCTTGCTATAAACAGGAAGTAAAAACTAGGGCGCATTTCATTAGACATCAAAAACAATTTTTCATATAAGAATTTTACCTATGAAATAAAGTTTGACTATAACACTCGTTTCAAATTTGCTTTTCTTAGAGGGTTTCTTAAATAAATGTGCAGGTACCTTTTATTGTAGGAGTTTTTTAATGTAGCATACTCTTCAATTTCATTGCACTATTTTTAATAACGTATTTAAGAGTGTAAATAGAGTTGGTGTACCTTATACATAAACTAAGAATTAATTCCAACTGAATAAAAGTTTATTTATAATCTACTTTCAAAATAATATATTTACATTTATAGTTTATGATCAATAAATATAAATAAGCTTATTAGTTTATAAAAAAAATTCAATTGCAAATTGAAATCAATTTTAAAGTGACAAAAAAACGTTTGTTTTAGCTATTTAGAATGCAATAAATCGTACAAAACTATAAAATGCTAAGGTAAACATTTATTTAAATAATTTAAAAATAATTGTAAGAAAACTTTTCATAAACCAGGTATTTATTTATGTAATACTGATATATTTTTTAGCTAATCGATATAATTAATCGATTTTTACTGCTATGTAAAATTTACGACGATTGCGCAATGATTTTTCCCGCACATTTATAGCAAACACTAAATTAGTAATCGAGCAAGGCATCCAAAGTATAATGCAATAAATTACCAACAAAACTTAATAGCCCATTGCAAATTATATAATAAATAAATGTCGCTCTATTCCAATTAAGAATTGCGCGCCTTTATCATCAGAACGAACGCGCGCGCTGATGTAAATTTTCATGCGCAACGCAAAATCATCCATCGATCGTATGCATTAAATTAAATTCGCTGCCGCATTGAGCCGCGCGATCGTTAAGATCGATCGATATTCAAAATCGCACTAATTTTGTCTAATTAGAATTTGCATTTTAATCGGACGCCATTCGTTTGCAAACGCGCGCTTCAAAGCGACGAGCGATGACAGATTGGGAAGTTTCTAAATTGTGTTATAATTTACGTACGGCATAGATGGAGCGCCCCAAATTCGTGCGCTGAGAAATTTCAATTTTCCATCTAACGAGCGAATTTACTAGTGCACGATTTGGGTAAGACGTAATTGCTAATTATATGTGGGTAAGCGCACATAAAATTTGAGCGCATAGCGTACATATGTGGTGCGGTGCGATGGTTGAAAAGTTCATGACCAATTAAAATTGAAATTGTGTTAAGATAGCGAACTGGAGTAATGTTAGTAATGTGAAAATCCCGTTTTAGTTTAGAATTTATTGATATGCAGATGATATAGATTATGCACTTTCCTATACATGTTTTTAAATCAATATGCAAACATACATTCCAATCTTTACGTCTCACGATTTTCAGCACTATAACAGGTTTTTTTATTATTTAATCAAAAAAATTTATTTTGTTAATTCAATAAGCAAATATTTATTTAAATCCCAGCATTGTTAAAGAATTATTGGTTAAATTTTGAATTAAAACGTACAAACATCAAGATTTTATTAAGCATTATAATTTATTGCATTTATTGTGATTTAAATGTTTCTTTATGCATTTTTTTATTATTTGTGTAAGTAATAAATTTTAATTTAAAATGTTCCCACAACAATAATAATAATAATAATAATAATAAATTTTAGCCAATTTTATTTATTACAACAATTAAGTGGACTTGATTTTTTATCCTAATTAATTCTCGAATCTTTCCAGCGAAATTTACAAAGATTTATTCAAATTTTTAATGCTACTAAATCTGGTAGGATGTTAAAAGTGTGTTCTCACCGAAATTACAAAGCGTTACAACTTTACGTGATAAAAATTTTAATTACATAATTTCACTGAATATAGAGTGTTAATTATACAAGAGAGAAAAAACCGATTTGAGCGAGTAGTAGTAGTGTTGTAAAGTATGAAATGTGTAAATCAGAGTCTATGATTGAAATATTGTTGCATTGGAATTTCGTTTAAGTATTAATTTGACACGTGCGATTGTTGGCTATTAAGCAGCGAGCTGCTTTCTACCATTGATGCAAGAAGTAGGAAATATTATTAATTTAATGAATCCTAACGGTCGCTCTGTTGCTAGAAACAGTACCGCAAAGAAAGTATTCAAGATGCCAGACAACCCTATGCAATAAGTTCATTTTGCGAAATAAATAAATAATCTGTGCTGCAGCGAAATACCTTATAATTATTCGTCGAGAGATTCCTATCTAAACTTGGCTAATCAAGGCATAAAAACGCTTTTATTTCCTATTACAGTTATCACTGTCTGCTTACCGATTTTTGCATTTGTCTCGTTACATTATACTACCTTTTATATATGTATAAGCCAACCATAACGTTTGCTTGATAACGACCTGCGTACGTTGTTGTTGGTTAAACTTATGTGACAAGTGATAAGCGAAAAATGCGATTAAATATATAAGCTCTAAATATAGAGTATGGATGGAAATTAGATTAAATTGTGAAAAACGCAATGAATGAATTTGAATGAAATTTAAATCTCATAATTATTCTCACTACACGCTTTAAAAATGAGATTATTTACTGTAATAAATTAAAATTTAGATTGAAAATTATGCTAAAATGTCTGCAGCAGCTTTGAGCAAGACAAAAACATTAAAAATGCAATTTTCAGATTGAATTTCAACACTAAAATGCTAATCGTTATTTAAAACAGATTTGATTAGTGTAGCACTTGACTTTTAAACATTTCTGTTTAATAACCACATCCTAGGTAGGTAAGTACTAGAGTTTTGAATTGCAAATATCTACTGCCCAAGTGGTAAACAAGCAAGAAAACAAAGCATTTTGTTTAGTTGTCTAAATATTTAATTAAATTATATAAATATTTGCGAATAATTTCATCCGCGGCAATAAGTAGTAAATTGATTTACCTATAGTACTTACTTCATTAAGTATATTTATTTTCAGCATATTTTACTTGTCGGTTTCCACCAGAGATTTGCACGCTTTTTGAACGAGAATAGATTGTCCCGAGCGGCGCAGTCAAGTTTATAAATTTCCCACAAAAAAGAAATTAATTGTCGTGATAAAGCCAAAATAATAAATGTGTGATGTCCAGCATTCTGTGCCTTAATTCCGTTTTTGAAGCGGGATAAATATCCCCAAAACGTAATAGTAAAATCGTAAAACTCAGCAATACATTTTTTCCAATATAAATTGAAATGTTCAAAAGTTATCAATTTTTTCAAATAAATTGAGGCTCAACTTAATTTGGGTTAGCTGAAGTTAAAGCAGTTTTCAGATTTATCTTTTGATTTCCAGAATTATAAAATTAAAAGTCTAAAAACAAGGTTTTTTCAAGGGAAATAGATTAAATAGTCATAATCTAATTATTTAAATACCACACTTATGAATTTTCACCAATCTAAAATCTTTAAAAAATCATAAATCACATAAAAAATCCTATTAAAAACTTTTAATTGAAATGATAATTTTTTCTACACCCTTGAGTGAAACGTGAAAAACCACAACGAAAGTGGGAATACAAACATGTACTCGTAGGTAATAACCGCAACCTTGTGAAACTTTTACGACGATTGATAAGGCGACGCTAAGTAAATTGTACTAAACATATAGCATATTCCGAAGTAGATGTAAATGAGATATAAGTACATTAAAAGTAAATAGTGAAAAAACGCACACACGTCAGTATATGATTAGTATAGTACGCATGTATGTTGTAGTTGTCACGCTCGCCTTGTGCTTTTATTTTCACTATAGAGCTACATAAATAAATAAAAGCGACAACCGTAGAAAAAGTGAAACCTTTTGTATATGCTTGGCTTTTTGATGTTTGCTATACAATTAAATTGCACTTCCGCAATGCATATAATTATAATTAATAAATCGAATTGTTTCGAAACGCCTTCATAATCGATTACAGTGTACATGAACCAATTGCGCTATTAATTCATAACGAAATTAAATTATTACATATTACGGATTCGATTAAGCTGGCTGCGATGGTAGGTAAAATCCAGACCATGGCGTAAATAGCTAATTACAAGCTATTAGACTAATACCGATTGACGTTAATGTATGGGAAATGTTCGCCGATAGCCAGGCGCGCGAATAAAAGTGCGGATTAAGTAATTTGAGTGAGTGGCATATAACATAGTTATTTGTTTTATATGCGATTAGTTCTAATTTGCCACATTTGACTTGCAACACACGTTCGAATGTCTTATAATAAAATTAGTTGTGAGCGAAACGAACGAATCATACAAACCTACTCGCTTATGTTCTACATAGTTCTTAACGCCTACCGCTCCCTTACCTGCAACAGAAAAATGTTAAATATTAGTAATTAGATAATATTCATGGAAAGTAAGCACATACAACACGATTTGATTGAATGACCGTTCGTTGTGGAGGATAATTTTAGTGCAAATTTTATTATGCGCTAAAAAGCCCACATTCTATGATTAGACGGTAATAAAATTAAGTGAACACGGTTACTGTATATAAGATAAATATTACTTATATATTCATTAGATATTATTTTAATTAAATACCTCAATTTTAATTACCTATTCACTTTTGGTTTTTAAGTATTAATAAAATTAATAATGATTTACAGGATGACCAAAATGCAAAAATATTACAGCAAACTTTAGATATAATATACCTATGTACTGGAAATTTCCCAATACAATTAAAAAGATAATTAAATAATTTTACAGTTTATGCTTAGTCTGACACGTGAAAATGAATAAGTATGTGAAAAATGTTGTACACGACATCTTTAAGCCATAGATCAGATGTGACTTTTATATACCTAGGTGCAATAAAAATTTAAAACCATACAAAATTTCATAATATAGGAATGTTTGCAAAAGTCTTTAATAGTATAATTAATAAAGTATACATTATATTAACTTGTTTGATGCATAATAATTCACGGTTGATTTGAGCAAGCATTTTTATTAAAAATATTTGCATTTTGTCTATTTGTTTCTTTGAAAAATATATTCGCTTTCGTCTTAATATGCTTTACTATCTTGGGAAAAGAAGACCTACGCACTCATTTTATGATTCAAATAACTTTTTTGGCTTTCCAATAAAATTAGCAAAAAAGGAATATAACGTTGCCCAAATTTAATTAACCAAACAGGATTAGATTAGCGATTATCAAATTATTCTTTCTTTCTTCTTTTATTCTAGAGTTTATTTTAAGTACCCTGCGTATAGAAATAATATTTAACAAGACATTTAAAATTAATTTAACGCTGTATTAAGTACTTATGATAAATAATAAAAATTAATAATTAAATCTAGAGTTGTGGTAGAGCGAAAGAAAGAAATTACATGTAATGCCATTTGTAATGACTTTTACTTCGCGTTACTATTTAATTAAAAATTACTCCTTCTTCTAATAATATTCAAAGTTTGATCGGTCGTTTTTTAATCAAACTTTCTAATTATAAAGCAATAAATAATGTTAATGCCGCTGTTAATAAACTGCATTCATATTTTTTTATTAATACTCATTTACAATCATCTTAAATATGATAATTAATGTTATGCGGCGATTTTTTTAGACTACTCAGTTATTATCCTTCTCTGTAAGTGATATTTCTGTAATATAAATATACATGAATTTAATACCTAAGGTGTTTTCTATGTTATTATTACACATACTATTATAATAGTTGTTAACGATATATTAAAAATTTATTAAACCGCAATAAAATATTAATGACGATGCAGTTTTATAAACAAAATGACATGACAATTCATTAGAATGATTGTATGATAGTTTGTTTTTTTGGTCTTTTATTTTACAAAATAGCAATTACCTTCTTTGACGTTGCTCAATTTTAACAACTCAATTTTCTCAAGAACACATCACATGTTAAACGTTACAACACATCGTTGCAAACTTAAATTGAAATTAATTTTTTATGAAGAGATGAAAAAAGTAAAAATTGCGTACACTTAGAGAACAAGTTTTATTATGTTGAATATTTTATGATGGATTAAATCTACTCAATATTTATTTAAAGAAAATGAATAGCGATGTTGCTTTATAATAAATTATTTAATTTTTCTCATGTTCACAACAAAAAAAATCAAAGTTGGAATTCAGTATGACAGAAAAACTAGCAATTTTTTTATGAAGCAATAAATTAATTAATTATTACAGATTAGCTTGTTGCGATAGGGTTAAACAGCCAATAAACTACCAAATGGACAATTTTGAACTTCATTTGGCTTTTAATTCTAACTGTATAAGCTCTTAGGTATGTAAAGATGTCCAATTTTGGCTTCCCCAATTTAATTCTATACTGATATTACTAAAACTTGTTATAAAATTTCTTCAAAACATATTGCTTACAATTCAGGAAGCATTATCTCCATATTTTCAATATTTTTTTTATCACATTTCGATTTCTCAGTTTCACAGTTTCTGTGAGAAATAGATTACTGTTAGGTAGATTATGTTAATGCATTGTTAAAGTTAGTTGTTATACTGAAGCTTGCCCTCATTTTCACTGAATTTTGCGACAAATGGGCAAAATATTGAGGGAAGTTACCAATTTGTTTTCCAATAGTACCAAATTAAGTCGAGTGACTATAGCATTCCGTAGGAAATGGAAAATACTTGGAATTAGTAGAAATATAATAAACAAAACTTGAATTTCCATATTTAATATATAATAATACATATAACTTATTACCCTAATATTGAGATTAATATTTTTATTATTATATGAACCTGTCACTTTTAACTATTGTGAGCAATGGAATTATTAAGTAATAAACTCGATAATTATTTGATTGCAGGGTGGTTTATAGTTGGTTTTATACCTCATATTTAATTACATAAAAGTATATTACAATTTACTTTATCAAACATCAACTACTTAAAACTTACAGACAAAGACTCTAATTTTATCATTTGCAACATTCAAATTTAAGCGCTTAGATACATTATCGTATGAATAACATTAATTTATGAAGTAATTAGTAATATAATACAATAGGTAATATGATAAAGCTCCACTTTAATGGTAAATTACTATGGTGTATCTATAGCTAACTTTGAAGACACCCCACAAGTGTCTGAACGACGTTCAACACGCAGGAAACATATGGCCCCAGGAGATTATTAAAACTTTGTGTAAGGGTAGTGTGCATTTCCGATAAGGTTAAACTCATTATTGACGAATAGATTACCGTCGCACTTAAAACAGCGCTTTATACTTAACTTTTTTGAAAAACGACCGCAAACACCCTATTATAATTAAATAATCAGCTTAATGATATAAATAAATATTAATCGGATCTGATCAGTATGCAAATATGCAGTTTCACACAGATATTGAAAACGAAAAAGGTGAACGTGCTCGCATCTATCACATATCCACACTAATCGCAAACAGATTTTCCATTATTAGCGTGCGTCGATGAAATTGAGAAGGAAATGCATATATAAACTTGTTTTTATAATTAAAGCCCCACATTCGTATAAATCGCAAATAAATAAAATTAAGAAGTGGTACGTGATGGAATGACAATTTTCTGGTCATTTGTATGCACGATCTGCGTGAGTACGCTCTGGTGGTCTCTCTTTAAACAAAAACGAAAAAAAACGACAACGCAATGAAAATCGTCTATTACACATAAATATGGTAGCTACTACCGTTTTTTTCTTCTTTTTATTTCGAGTAATGTTATTTTAAATATGATGATCGTATCTATCCAGCGCGTTTTATTAAATATAAATATGATATGATATATTACATACATGCGCTCATTCTAAATTGTTTATCATGTAAATATGGTGTAGTTGCATGTCGACTTCATCCTTTTGAAAATCCTGTCATTTCACTTCTCATTACAAGTGCAGTTATTGCTTTTAAGAGAGTCAAACGCGCAACGGTATCATCATACGAACGGAACACAACAACATCAACTCGAAGATAAGATCTTATTAACTAACACTTTATATTTATATATTTGTTAAGAGTCTTGTTTTCGCTAATTTTTAATACGAAAACAAAATAAAAAAATAATTTACTAATTTTAAACTACGTATTGTCCTTAACATTTTTTTTTTTTGAAAAGTATAAAAACATAAAAACATCATTTTTACCTATGTAATAGGCACATTTTTAATCAGATGCAATAAATTTAACAGAATTTAAATTAACTTGAATAAATAATAAAAAAATTAAATAATGTTTTGTTTTCGCACTAAATGATAGTTACTATTGCAAGTTTTATAGCGTATGTAAAATCATATGAATAAAACATGTTTATATTTGGAAATTTATTAACAGTAAAGCGTCGATCATTAAAAATCAACTTTATGATGTTGTAAAACCCTATTGACACTCGGTAATGTTGACATTATGCACTTGAAGCGCTATGAATTGCGTTCCACAACAAAACGATTGTTAGTTGCTTTTGTTTCAATCACCTACATTAAAGTGTGGGTTATGAGATATCATTTGAATGAATGTAGCATAGAATAGTGCTGTACAGTATGATTTTTACAAATTATGCTACATAAATTAAAATTGCCATCAGGCAATCAGAGTCATTATAGTTATAGAAAAGGCCAAGTAGATGGCCACCACCTAAAGCTAGATATTGTTAATTCGTTCTATAAAATAATGTATCATTTGATCATTTTCTCCATTTACATTCGTTGAAAATGCAAAATTACTTGCAAACTAAATAAAAAATTAGAATTTTTTCATTTATCAATTTCAAATTCACTTCAAAATACATATCTATACTCGCATATTAATGCTACACCGCCAAACCAAACAAAGATAATTGGAATGTAATAATTGAAATGCACGTTTCAATTTAATTAGCTATGAAATCACCCCCCGACTGCTAATTAATTCCTATACGTGCGCTTTGATAAATTATGCATCATTTATTTGTTTATATAATAATTATTTATGCACTATTAATCGTTTAAATGCGTTTGTTGTAAAATGTCAATTCATATAACTGTCGACATATAAAAAAATGTAATGTAATTTATGTTCAGATAAGTGGTATATTTGTAGTAGGTGTGGGAAATAATTATTCTCTGAAAAAAACATGTTCGTATATACCTACTAAAACAGCAATCATAGAAAAATAGATAGGTAGTTTATATCTATCAGATAACATCGCATGAACATAGTTGAGTTAGTGTATGAAAACGCAGCGATAAAGTTCTCTGCAAAAAAGGTCAAATAGATTGCAATTAATTATCTAATAAATTGTTACTTTAATTTTATTATACTGGAAATATATTGCAATATAAATTCTATTTAGCATAAAAATGGCTGCGTTGGTAATTTCATAGAATAATTAACTCGAGTGTAAAAATAAAACATTACTTTAATAAGATAATGATTGTGCAAGCTTCAAACTTAAAAACATAATACCAAGCGCAAGTATTATTATAAATATATTACTAGAAATAATTAAAAATACCAAAAGCTTAAGGCGTTTCAAGCCACTTTAAAATAATCTACCTTATTTCTACAGTTTTCTTTTTTTATATTAAGAATTCAAAAATTTAAAAATAATTTACTAAAATAAAGCAACGAAAGGAAGAGTAATCAAGATTCACAATGAAAGATTTTATTTGAACTTTATATTGAGTTTTCCAGAAACTTCTACCAAATTAAAAAGAAAACTAAACGCAAAAATTGCATATATGTACCTATATTTAAAAATTAAGTAGCTTCGTATTTAGTAATTACTTTTGGCCATCTTTCATGCAATTTAAATATTCCAATCTTCCTTAAAAAAAAGCTTAAAAAAGTAAAAGTCTTATGATGCAATTATTGGAAAATAGATGCCAATCAAACTGAAACAATTTTCGCCAATAAATAAACAAAAACATATCCAAGTTTTCGTCTTCTGACTTAACAGACACAACAAAACAAAATAATTTAGTAAAAGCTTCATGACCATGACATTACACAAATGTCAGCAGCAGTATTGATGTTTCAGTTTAGAAAAAAATGATATTTGCGCGTGTCTGCGACGTTATCACATTGCGTGCCAACCTATAATCAATGTTACACGTAATTATGGTGCAGCAAATCATCGACGACGTCACCATGATTTCGTTCCCTACCGTCGCCACTTACTTTTCGTGCCATTGATTCATATAAAATTAGCAAAAACGTCGTTAATTTTTTAAAACGGTGTGTGTGTGCGCGCATGCTGCGTGGAAAGTACACTTCCTTTCGAAATGATGCACATTCTATGCTAAGTGCGTGAATTAAGATGAAATTCTTTCGCTGATTATTGCTTATTAATTATAATGCGATGCGTCTGTAATAATATTGTAAAGTAGCATTTTTTCAGCCGCTAACGTTACCAATTACAACTTAATCCGAAAGCATATTAGCATTTTTCAAATTGCTTTAGTTTTTTTGTGTGTGTGTGTGTTAATACATAGACATTAAAAACAATTACGCGATGTGCATTGTTATAATTATTCCGGCATGGACAGTAATTCAATCTTAATATATTTACTAAAGTTTACAAATTATATTTATTATTCAATTAATGTGTCTATAAAATTGTATTAAATTTATATAATTTTTATTAGGTAGGTTTATGCCTGGGAATTTATATTTTCCTAACAATTATTTTTAAATTATAAAAAAAAACCTCTGAAAGATAGTCGCCATTAACAATGCAAATTTATCATAATAACAATAAATATATGATATTCAATGAATATAAATCGTGGCTTTAAATAGCTTGAATTTTATATATGAAAATATTTCCTGTAATTTCAATCTGCAACGCGCAGAGGTAAGCGCAGGGTGCATGAAAAAAATATTTAATGAACGTTTAATGAGTTTGTTTTGATGCATAGTGGAAAAAGATAAATCACTTCGCATATTTATGAACGGTTGGAAAATTTATTACATGCTACTCTATTTCCGAGCTATTCTGCAATTTAGTCGCATCAGTTTACGCTCCCGATGACTTCGCACGCAGCTCTTTAATCGTGCCCGAGATAAATTCTCCTCTCTCGCCGTGCAGCCACTTTCATAATAGAACTGATTCGCGTTCGTCGTTCGTTGCTGCTTTTTTTTTGGTCGAAGTAATGCAAGATTTATTATTATAACACATTGCTCATCGATATATTGATATTTCTCTACGTTGCGTACGATAAAAACAATTTTAACATTGAACACACCTATTGAATGCTTGCAAGTAGCTTTTCTTTTATATATATCTATATATATATATATATATATAGAAAGATGGATGTTGATAATATTTCACTATCATGTTGATGGTTTAATTATGGTGCAACAACTAAGTTCAAAAAAATATTGTTGATGGTTGAAGAAAAAGAAGAATGTTACACATGATGGCGTTTGATGGATTTTATTCTTACTACTGATGGACGAATACGGAAAATAAATTGTTTATAACTTTTAACGCATTCAACGTTGGATAGAAAGCATCGTTCTATGCTACTAATGCAAATATTTACATATTTTTTACTTTCAGCAGTCAAGGAACTTTTTAAGCACACCTGCTCGCAATTTTAATTTGGCGCCTTTTGTCCTCCAACATTACCATAGTTTTACATCATCGTATAAAAAATGCTTTATTTACAAATTTACTAATTTAAATCTAAATCACGTATTTCAGCAAAAGTTATTAGCGACGGTAAAAGTAATATTTAGTTTACATGTAATTAATAAATAAAAAGCATGCCAATCACAGCGTTGAATGGCGGTGAATATTGTTTAATTAATGGATTTGCGTATATAGATTTTTAGTAATTAATTTTGAAAACAAAAAAAAATGCTTAGCTTAGATTTAGTTTAAAATGAAACGTCTTAGCAAAGAAGTACATTCACATTTCGACAATTAACAAATCAAATATTGTATACTTAAATAAGAAATAAAAAATAAAAAAATGTTTTGTGGGAAAATATAAAGTCTACCGGAAAGTTCTGTCCGTTTGAGAAATAAAAAAAAGTGTAATAAACCAGTTAATACAATTTTTTTTAAACAAAAATTAGTACTATCTATTGCATTCTTACTGTACATCATTTCGCACTACTTTTTTAATAGCAAACTTTTATTTAAACCGTATTTAACTTAATGATGCTGGGGGTTGG
>JARJDW010023944.1:0-14212 GCA_030264715.1 Adinopsis sp. GC000173 | reverse complement strand
ATTTATTTTATTTACTTGAAATCCTTACTTAATTGTATTAGACGCCATTTTACCCCATCTTCAAACTAGTAGTGTACTACGAGACTATTACACGTCAGACATACGTTATTTTTTAGAATCCAATAAGAATTAGGACAAATCCAGGGGCGTTTCACTCATATAGCAAAAGTTGTTCCTTGCATTTAGTTGGACACCGAACCGCGAGATGTCACATTTTACATAAGATGCAATGTGTTAGACAGAGACGATACGGAATAAGAGCAGGATAGCAAATCACGCTAACTAATTCTGTCAAAACTACAGCATGCGTATTGTGTGTTGTATTGAATGTGTATTTGATGTATTTTCTTTTATATCTATCTATAATTTTAGTCTATGAGTTTAAGTGACTAATAAGATAAAAAGTGCAAAATAAAGACGAGTTTTTCTAAAGATTGTGTGATAGTTAGAAACAACGAATCTTCCTATACATGTTAACACTCAACCCATGTGTTTAATCAAAGAAATGCTTTTTTTATAATAAATACAAATTAATTTTATAAATTATTTTAGTTTATTATTTCTATCTTCATCTGCCTATAACGATTCATTATGAATAGCTAGAAATGCATTAAATTTCCGGCTATCCGTGCTATTCAAATTTTAGTTTTACACCGAGCCACTGTAAGTGGTGGCAGCACAAAATTCCCATTTTTTTACATTGAGTTTGCTATCCCTGGACAAATCAGGGTCTCTCGTCAGTCTGACATACGTTTTTTTCCTAATTCCAATTGGAATTAAGACAAATTAGGGTCTCTCCTTGGCGAGTGGTACTGGTGAAAATCCATTGTCGAGTTGCATGTCTGTATTAGAAGTATCAGAGAATAAAGAGTAGAACAAATGAATTCGATGGTTGCGACGGTTGCGACTTACGTTTCTGGCTTGGGTAAAAGTAAGTAAGGGTTATCAGGCGCCATCTGACGTTTCAAATTGAAAATATTACATTTTAATAATAACATTCTTTAAAACATTTTATCCATTTTATCTCTAGGGAGTGCAGCAAGTGCAGTGAAGTCACAAAACGAAGTTGAGTGTAACGAGAAGAGAATGTTCGTAGTAAACATACTGTAGGAAAGGATGGAAGGCATGTGAGTTATAATTTACAGGATTCAAATTCAATAGGTGAAATAACAAGTCTAATAATACATATTTTTGAAAATAAAAAAAGTAATAAAATGTATTTTTCTTATTCGCAAAATAGGTTCTTTTTTGGAGATTGGACGTCACATGTAAACAAAACTCGCAGCTGAAGTAGCTGCGTCCCATTCTAAGCGTGCAGCCTCTTAAACACGTGCGCTCTTGCTGACAATTTTTTCTATTCCGTTTGAATGTGTCAGTGATTTATGAGCTTAACGTAAACATACCCTACTCAACATGCTGAATGAATTTATCAGCTTGTAGGAAGATGTAGCCGCGCCGTAAAAAATTGACAAACAACTTTTTCTTTTTGGAATTTCTATTCTTCTCTAATCATTCTTTTTAACAAAATCGTTGTTTCTATTTCATCGGTTATGACGGGTTAGTGAGTATGACGGGTTGCAAGGATCAGGTTAGGTCAACCATAGAGATCTAGAGGTAGCAACCAAACCCGATAAGTGCATCTGTGCGCATGCGCATAAATCATTTGGTCGTGATTACACGTTTTTAATGGTCGTTTATCTCGTTATTGTAAGACATTGAAGCATCTGACAAACTTAAACTTTTCAAAGCGTCGATTCAAAGTAATCAATTACATTTACTAATTTAAACAATATGTATTGCTTTATTTGTGGCGAAAGTTGTGAAAAGGTAGAGGTTAATATATGTTATCACAAGTAAGTTATGTAATTTAACACTTTTTATCTATATTAATTTATAAATTATTTACTCCTTGCAGAGATATTGTCATAATATGTACACATGCTGAACGGATTTTTAGGGCTTACAGCAACCATTTTAGTTCTACATTTAAACATGATTTGGATTTAATTTCTCAGAAAGTATTTAATGTCGTGCAAGAATTTGCATCTCTGAANCTCTGAATCCTGCAATGCAAGAGCATGATTTGAAACATGCATTTTTACATGGGCATAGAGTCCAATTAATAAAATTAATTATTAACAAATATATGTTAATTCGGCATTATCGTCACGCAAAACAATTTAATACAAACGTGGCAAGAATACGACACAAAAATAATAAAATTGTTTTGTTTAATAATCAATAATTGATTATGTTTAAAAATATTTTCGTTTTTATATTAAAAATACGGTTTCTTTTTATTTTGTTACATATTGTTATTACTGTTATTTATTATTTTTATATATTCTTTGAATTTTAAATATACTTTTAATTCTTTTGATTAATGTTATTAATATTTTTCACTCAACTGCCTATTTTTTGAAATGTAAATACTGACGCATGTTTTGAATGACATTTTCGCGTTCGGGCATGCGCATAAGTCCATTATCGGGATATGTCTAGCATCCTTGTTTTAATCATATATTTCATATATCTGTCTACCTCTATCTTGCAGGTCATTTTTTTATTATTCTTGCTGTCTCTAGAGCTCTATGGTTAATTTACGGTTTATATACTGTGAAAATTCCAAAAGAATTCGAGTGGCCTCTGCCTGACACACTTTTAAACACGAATGGACAATTAATAATAATACATTCGCTATACATATTTTGTAAGTCTATGAGGCTCAAAAAATTAAATAAAATATTATAAATTGTGATTGCTGAAAACAGCTTTATAAAGAGAACAATGTTATGCAATCCGTTATTCTAATAATTACCCTTTATCAAAACTTTAAATAGAATAGCGGGTGGCGTCCATTCTGGGAAAAATTTGTAGTTAGTTTTTTTTTCTCTCGGATGCAAGTGCAAACACAAAAATATTCAGAGGTAGGGCTAGCAGGTAGCTGATTGAAACAATGCCAATAGATGTTGGCGTATGCATTTCTTGCAAACTATATTAAATACGATCATGGCAATGATCGCGTAAATGGACATCTATGGTTGGGGTGCGTCTTATATGGCAAACGTATCTGTCCGCATAATTGAAAAAAGTACGTTCAAAAATCAGAGTTTTGCGACAATTGGTGACTATACTGGCATCCATAGTATAGCTAGAATTGTGGGCATTTAAACCATTTAAATTCCCTAAAAGATTGAAGAGAGAAAAAGAACACAGTAATGTGCACCACGTGCAAGATAACATAAACATCTTTGTATATTGGCACAGATAAAGTAGTTAGGGCAGATGGAACAAGTCTATGTTAAAAATTTAGCCAGGCAAACCTTAACTTTATTTTCATTCCACCAGAGGAGCTTTTGTAAATGAGTCGCTCCCTGATAGTGGGCAATCTGAAAATGGTACACCGTTGCCAAATTTCATAAAATAAAAAAATATATGTATACAAATTTTATTTCATAAGAATAAACAGAATTGACAAAATGATTCTCTATTTAATTGAATGATATAAAATTTATATGATTGCTATTTTAAATTACAAATTGCACCATTAACTCAAACGTAAAAAAGTTTTTATACACAGCAAAAAAACATAAAAGAAATATATATCAAAAATATTTGAAATACGTGTATAGTACGCACAATTTCTAATAATATAACTTGAGTATTAATATTATAATTTCTTGATTCTAAATATTTTATTTAAACTACGTAATAAGCCTTTCTACCTATAAACATCATTTAAATTGATTTAAAAATAATAAAATAACACTCAAATTGACGCTTTGTTTACCTCAATAAGCACATTAAGATGTTATGTATTGTTTAGATTTTGCGATTTAGATAAATCCTCTTTATTACCTGTGAAATAACTAACAAAACTTTTTGGAATAATTTTCGCAATAAAATGACAAATTGTAGGAAACGAATTGTATAAGAGGCGTCATTATCCATTTTAAAAATAATCCAAATGTTATAGTTTTGAGAAAATGTTGCCCCACCAATTCAAAATATGTTACTTGTATACATTTGATATTTTATTTATTATAACTTTGTCTCTTTGTGAAGTGTTTGTTACTAAAACTTTCTTAAGCATGGCTTGTGAGCATGTTGTGAGAATTATAATAGTAAAACCACTAACATCTCGTATTTTTTGTTTCCGGCCACTAACAATTTTACATTAAGAGAACTTTGGATTAAAAACTCTGGTTATGTGAAAATGCATAAATTAAAAGACAGTTAAAGAAGACATATTTGTTCGCAACATTTTGAGGACAGTTTTTCTACAAATAGTTTAAAAAGTTGATTAATTAAAAATGCCTATCCAAAACCTTATGATAATTTGAATAGTTAATTAAAAATCGAGCGTGTTACATCTACTTATCCCCGTAAAATTAATCAAGCGTTATTAAATTATGCTTTTAAAGATAATGCTAATAATTTACAAGATAATCAGTTCAAAATTATCGCATTTCATAATGACAATGAAACACTTCCATTTGAAAGTAATGTTATTGCAATCGCAAAAATCTTTTTGCAATTCTTGTACAGTTCACTTAAAAATGATTCAGAAGCTTAAAAAACAAATATACTATTTAAAATATAAAAATAAACAGTTAAAAAAGCAAAAATCAATAACCAATATCAATAACGAAAGTAAGATTAAAGAACAATCTAAAACTTTAGCGCACATGCAACTAAATCATAAATTTAATTGGAATAAAAAAGAAAGAGATTTAGCCTTTTCTATTTATTATAACTCACCGGCCTGCTACAAACATATGCGCGATGTTTTAGGTTTGAATTTACCATATCCAAAATCATTGAGGGAATGGCTAATTTTAAATGAAATGGATGTTGGTGTAGCCGATAATTTAAAAACCGTACTAAAACAAAGAATTGAAAATTTCTCAATTCTTGATAAAAATTGCGTTTTAATTTTTAACGAGATGTCTATTAAAAAATGTTTTAGTTATAATACTAAATTAGATCAAATTGATGGTTTCGTAGATTTAGGCGAATTAGGGCGTCATTCTAGTGTTGCGCCGGAACTTCTTGTTTTTATGATTCGCGTAATTCAAAAAAAATTACAACTTTCCTATTCAGTATTATCTTTGTAGTAACAAAACTTAATCAATTCAGATCAAACAATTATTGGTACATTGTATAAAAACGGTTTAAGGCATATGATTTAATACTAAATCAATAACATGTGACCAAGCGTCGATTAATGCAAAATGTTTTGAATTTCTTGGCATATCAAAACAAAAACCATATTTTCTTATAAATGATCATAAAATATACGGACTATTTGATGTTCCGCATTTGTTCAAATCAAAGCTTCTTAAAATAGATTCACCCAACTCTTTAGCACGAGCGAATTGCAATTTAACATATGCCCATAAATATCCTAATAATTTCCAAAAAATGAGTATTAGTTTAGCTATGCAACATTTCAGCCATTCTACTGGCGCCGCGATTAAAACAGCCATTCAAACGGGCGAAATAAGAAGTTTAGATGCCGAAGATTCAGCGAATTATTTTAGCAAAATAAACAATTTATTTGACGCGTTAAATTCAAGAAGTTTATATTCTTCAAATCCATGTTCTAGTCCGTTATCATATTTAAATTCAGAAATTAATCAATTTCTTCGTCAATCGTTTAATTGGGTGTCTTCATGGCAAGCACCTTCAAATAAAATTAAATGTTTTAATGGATTGGTTCAAACAATTTCAGGAAGTATAAGTCTTTTCGAAGAATTAGCAAATGAGGGTCAAACATTTTTAATGACTGGACGCCTTAATCAAGATCCACTTGAAAACTTTTTTTCGATTTTAAGATCATGGAAAGGCAATAATAATAGAAATCCGACTAGGGCAACTGTAAGGCAATCATTCATATATGCATTGGCATCTAAATTGTTAGAACCGGCGGATAACGCAAATTGTGAATTTGACAACGATGAAGTTTTAGATGTAGACACTCAAAAATCAGACCAATTAATAGAGTCGAACAATATTAATTCGGATAATAATACAAATAATGTTTATATTAACTCGGAAAGAATTAATAGTACAGATTTAAATGACGATTTAGTTATTGAGGAAAATACATTAGAAGCGAACGCAATAAGATATTTTGCAGGATATGTAGCTTTTAAGGAATTATCAAAACTACATGCTTAAGTTGCGAATCACAAATAATTAAAATCGATTCTGAAATAACGGCCAATTTAAAGCTATTAATGATGAATAAAGCGTATCCTTCCATACTACATGATTCCGATTTTGATGGTTTAAAAAATCCAAGTGATCATTTTTTTAAACTTGTGCATTTACATTTAAATATCTTTTCAGAATTATTTAAAAATATTAAACATGAAACAAATATAATTAAAAGAATAACAAATCATAGTATAAATTACAACAATATGTTGAACGTGGATTGGTTTCGTCCCGATAATGATTGTTTATCAACATCGACTCGCTATGTTAAAGCTACTAATTCGTGTTCGCATCAATAAAGCTTGTGTTTGGGCAAATAAAGATTTTTAAGTCTCAAAAACAGATACATTAAAAAATTCATTACATAACTAATTGTAAATAAAGGTGGTTTATAAGTAGTTTTGTAGATTTTTTTTTTGAGAAAATTAATGCCAATCTACGGAGGCAGAGAAGGGAAATTTGTCGTCAAATGGAACATACCCCAAAAATACCCAAGAGGGTATTGGGACACCACATCGTATTGGAAGGTATAAATACAAAAACAATAAAAATGGAAGAGTTATTGTTTATTAATAATGCGGAGGAAGAAATTGTGGTGTTCGCATGCGACTCAAATTAAAAACTGTTGGCGGAATCGGACACTTATTACATGGATGGTACTTTCCAATTTGCACCAAAAATTTTTTATCACCTTTTCACTATTCACGTTTTCCTAAGACAGCTATATAAATCCAATAATGCTAAATTGTTACAATTAACAAAACACGAGTGTATAACAAGACACTACATGTTTGGCCCACAAACGATTGTAATTGATTTTGTATTGGGGATCCATAAACCAATAAAATATAGAGTAAACTGCTTGGATTGTTCCATTTGTTATATGGGGCAAACCAAACAACAATTAAAATGTCGGTTAAAACAGCACAATGTTGGCTGCACTCAATCCTTTAGCAAACACGCATACACATATTCACAAAAGTTTCATTTTGAGAATGCAATAATCCTCTACATCGAACACAATCTCCAAAAATGCTTGATTCTTGAGTCGTTTGACATTCTAACGCATGAACATTTCATCAATTTTAAAGTACATGGCTCCTTAAAATCTAATTACAATGCGTTATGTAGATCCTGTTGTTAAAGGGTTGTTTCACTGTCCTTGCTAACATGTTCACTAGAATGCTTTATTGTCGTCTTGCTGTTTTTCACTTGCTTGTTCTTTCAGTTAGCATTATTTAGAAAAATACGCATATTATAGTTTTGTTAAAAAACAAAATACGAATTATATATTTCACCATTAACACTTGTTTTTTAAACAGGATTTATATATCTGGTAGTTGAAGTTGCGATTTAATGTAATAATAATAATAATATTTTACAAATAAAATTATTAGGTTGAGTTTTGTTTCAAGCATTACTTGTGAATAATTATAATAATTAGTACGCATTGAATTTAATAATAATACTGAATAGTACGCGTTGAACTGAATAATAATAACGAATAATGAATCAGAGCTGCTATTCTTGCAGCGTCTAGTTCAAAGCAACGATCCCACTCCTTAAAATGCGTCGTTCGGCTAGTAAAACCGAGCGATAGACCGCACCCCCCACGTCTGACTCAAGCTTCCTCACCTCACTATCCCCCCAAAAACCAACTCACTTTGCTATATCGAAAAAGGCTCCTCTGGATCAACCTTTTTCGAAGTCACATTCGTATTCCCCTTCCCTTACCTCTTCCCAATGTAAATCATATAGGAAAAATAATGCGTCGCTTTGCTATCTCAACGACCGTTTGCAATCTCAACGCCCGTTTGCTGAGTCAACTCATTTTTGTCGGCAATGAAATGCTGTGTATCGATACACATAAAATTACACAAATATGCATCAATAAGATTAATGAGAGCGAATCTCGTTAGCATTTTTTTTCATTGTCAACGGTGTGTAGTGATTAATAGTCACCTTTTTTGTATTTTAACAATGTCAAACATAAATATTAACAATTAAAAAATTAAAATATAATCGTTAAGGGGGAATTTCGTCGCGCATACTTGATAAGTCAGCTTACTTTTTATGCCCTTTTCTTGTAAAATTGTTCTTTTAATTTTGATAATATAAATTTGAAACTACTACATTCAACGTGCCTAATCATATGCATTTTAAATCGGAGAATGCTTTCATAATGCTCAAAATCGCTGAGCAAACAAACAGCACTTTACATGATGTTTTTGAATATTTTCTCAAAAACGGTTCAACGTAGAGACTTGAACTATTTGGCACTCGCTTCAAATAACTAAAATCTAGTGCAAGGTGCTGCTTTAAATGATAAATTGCGGTTAATTAGTTAAATTATTAGCTATTATTGCTTTCGCAAAATTGCTTTTCTTAAAATATCTTTAATAAGAAGGCAAATCTAATCAATATAAATATCACCTTGCACTAGATTTTGTAGAGTTAAATCGATTGCTGTTTAATTCAAGTTTCTACGTTAAGCCGTTTTTGAGTAAATTCCAAAAATGTCATGAGAAGTGCCATTTTATGCTCAGCGATTATTAGCATTGTAATAGCATTTTCGGACATAAAATACATATGATTAGGCACGTTGAATGTAGTAGTTTCAAATGCACATTATCAAATTAAAAGAAACTGTAACAACTTTGCAAAAAAAGGGCATAAAAAGTTAGCTGAGAAATCAAGCAGGCGTGCCGAAATTCCGCCCTTACATTTCTTCCATAAAAATTAATGGGATAGAAATAACAAACTATAATAATTTATAATATTAAATACTATTTATTACATATAAAAAAAATATTTAAGAAAAAAAATTACATCTTTTCAATTATTCTATATAATCTATCTAAACATTGCTTCATATATATAGTTTGCATTAAACCGCACATAGTTTAACTTCGGGTTCTCCCTAATGAAGTCTAAGAGACACTCCTTTTGTTCTGGTGTGGTTTGGGTTAACTTGTTTTTCGACATGGTTAGCATCAACGATGTAACTTAACTAAATGACTGACACTACGCTACGTCTATTTATCTATGTTCTTCGAGAGGGGTGCATATAAAAAAGCACAATAAATCCTTAAATTCTCGAAAACAACTTGCTGTGCTACATGTGAAGCAATAATCTTTATGATTTCGCATTTTGGCTTTTTATATTGTCTATAAAATAAGGATGAGGCGCATTTTATGGGGGTAGTTTTAAGCAACAACAGCTCAACTACCTACTTTTTTAAGATATAATTACAACTTGTGATGGAATTTTTATATTAATGTTAACTGTTACACATAAATTCATCTTGCTTAAGAAACAACAGTCTATCTCAATGTACGAATAGAAACAAGTTACATATTGACTCGCGTTAAATTAGCACCTATTTGGCAGCACTTTTTTGTAAATTATATATATTATCTTACTTTCTTTCTTTATTTCTACAAACGATATCAAAATCGTCACCTAATATTCTAATTATCTTATCAATCTTACACCATTTAATGCTAATTTAAATGTGCTTTAATGCGTGCGCTCGCGAAAAGATTAAACTGCATGGTTTATGCAATTTTTACCTACGTTTCCAAATTTTAAATTATACATAAAGCAATACTTGATAAAAATAATAATAATATTTAGTAAAGAAATAATAAGTAATATGCCAATAAAAGATTATAAAACCCAACCAAGAATTACGTCTTTGCTAAATATTAAAGAATTTTATCAAGTAACAACTTCTTCAATCGACTGCAATAATAATAATAATTTTAATCAAACTTCCACTATCTAATAGCTAATCATGTCCGAAACAAAAAATACACCATATTTACGCAAATGAAACGCGATGCTGTTTTGCTAATTAGGCTAATTAATAAGCGCGATTCGCCTAAATGCGCGCATTGGTACTTATAGTATATCGAATATTCGATATCGATGTCGAATTATGGCTAGCGACCGAATTTTATAGTGGTTTATGACCTTTTTATTCTAAGAAGGTTTCACGTTGAAGGGCTAAAATAACATCTGTTTGCAATATCTCACTTGAAATTCAGTTCGTTTCGCAGTTTCTTAACGCTTTCTTAAGCAATGTTAGGGGTTCAAAATGACTTTCTTAATAGTTATTGTGAATTCCTTCGAAATAGATCCAAATTGTATATATTACAACTAGCCAACACCAATGCAGCTTTCTTTGATGCTTAACAATATAATTTTAAAAAATCGAATGAAAAAATTAATATTTTGTGTGTACGCTCCTTTCTTATTTGCATTTTACGGTAGGACACCCCTGGTGATTTCAGGTAGGCAATAGGCGTAATTGCAGAAATGCCATTCAATAAAAGTTGAGCGGCTTAAATCTTCTTGTTCGTTCATTAACGGAATACCTGTTTCAAAAAGTCTTCTAAAGTCAATTCTATCTATGTATTATATTTATTTATGAACAACTCAAAGGGATGAACAAATATTTTGAAGCATTCAATATTTTATTATAAGCCATTAATGAAATGTTAACTGAATACTGCTGAATATGTTTGCCACGTTTTGCATTTGGAGTTTTGAGAAAATGTCATTAAAAGCTATTTAACAACAAAATATCCCTTTATGCTAAGGTATTGAAATATGTAGTATTGTAAAAGGTACTTTAACATCTAGTATTTTGAATAATATTTTGTAATGACTTTTGATAAATTTATTCTATGTACTTCTCAATTCTACTTCGTCATTTGAGCGAGCAACTTCCTTTAATCATGGATCAAGTGAGTGAAGTGAGTAGTGTTAGTGGTGACGAAGGTGTTCCTTTCATAGATCCCTTGCCAGAAATCTCGGACAACAAATTCGTAAATATTTTTCGGTTAAATAAGCAATTATTTAACACGTTACTGAATGATGTACGTCCGTTCATACGACAGCCGGTGCAACTAAGCGACTTGCCTGTTATTAAGAAGGTAAGAGTAATTTATTTTTATATATATATATATAAATTATTGATAAATATGTATTAAATCCATATTAGAGTACCTTTGCTAAAAACATTAACATCAATAACTTTATTTCTTTCCCACTCATGATTACGGATGTGAAGTTAACAATAATTTTCAGCAATAAAAAAATATAAGTTTACGGGTGGGAGCTTAGCAACTCGTTTGCCAGCAACCGAATTCCAAAAATTTAAGTAAATTTTAATACAAAATATCTCCGAAACTAGACATTTTAGACACATTGAGTAAAAAACATTTAATTCGCAACACCCTAAACTACCTTAGCTGACACTATTGAGATCAAGAAGTCATTTCATTAATGACTTATGATTGCTTTAAGCAAACACTGCAATTTTCGATTTTGTTAAAAAACTAATTCAAAAATGTTTTATCTTTCAATTTAACGTTATTATATTTGTTGCTTGGCAGGGCTATTTTCTTTAAATATTAAAGAAAATCAAAAATACAAAAAATTGATCGGTGATTTCTTTAGAATATCATAATCGTCATATTTACTTGTTTCTAACTTTTTTGTTTATTAATATTTGTCACGATTCTTTCGCTTAATGATGCGTTGTTTTTGAATTTTTCTTTGGAAAATTTTTTTTTTTAAATTTGTCGCCATACTATAGAATTCATATTATAGATAAAATATAAACATTTTCTCCTATATCTTCTAAACTATTAAGTATGCAAAAAAATGAATTGCATCACATGAAAGGTAATTAAATTCTCTATCATTTGCACATAGTGTAGTTTCGTTCGCCAACTTTTCTTTGGAAAATTTTATTTTAAAAGCTACTAGTGAATTCATATATATGATACATAATAGGTAAAATGTCAACATTTTCTAATATATTTTCTAAACTATTAGATGTGCAAAAAAAATTTCATCACATGAATGATAATTAAATTCTTTATCACTTGCGTATAGTGTGGAGTTTTGTTCCTCAAATTTTCTTTAGAAAATATCGAACATTATATAGGTGGCTTAAAGATCTGTCATGAACCATTACTATTATTACCATTATTATTACTATTATTATTACTATTTTACTATTGTTACTGTTATTATTGTTATTAATTATTATTATTCATCGAAGGATGTGTAACAGGAACAAACATTTATAAGATGCATTCCAAATTACTTATCAATCACGCGCAAACAAGTACGCTCGCATTTGGGCACTTGTTTGTTTATCTTACCCATTCTTTCTCATAACAATAACCGCGGATGATATTCTGTACCCATATGAATTATCACCCTCACTACCATTACTAACCGAGATTATAAAATTCACGATCATCATCATCGAGAAGACAGTACGGACATTACGAACATTACGCACATTACGCTCAGATTCAGTATTCGATATACAAAAATAATACATCAATCAAGATAAGATATCAATTCTGTTCTACGTTAATAAAAGTGAAATCTCTACAAACTGAGTTGTTTTAATCATCTTACACCAATCGTAGCCACGTTGCTGAATAAGCATAAGTTGAAGGTAATCCTTTAAACAATATTATTACCATTTCCATCACATTGAAACTATTGTGAGTGCGTCTGCAAGATTACTTCCCCTACGTAATCACTGCATCGGAGATTTCCAACCTCCGAGCACGCACTGAGAGATCGTCGTCATTTTTGACTGGAAAAGAAATCAATTTCAACCACGATCTTCACAACTGATCTAGTGCAAAAGCGGGGGGTCTCTTCAGGTAGCAGCTCATTATCACGCATTGCCCGTAAATGAACCTGCAATAAAATCCTTACCACAAATTTACATAAGAACAGGGCCGGATTTAATAGAAATTTGTATGTATATATTTATTTGAAAATATACAAATAATAATTATAAATTATTAAATAAACAATAATACTACAATATAAACAAATATATATACATAAATACATTCATAGAAGACAGTCAAACACACAAAAAATTATAAGGCACACAAACATAAACACAACACGCTCACAAAAAATTATAAAATATCGTCTTCTTCACTCTCCGATGAATATCCTGTGTTGACAGAGAAATGCAATGGATTGACGTCCAGTTTTAAATTATTCTAGATTTTTATAACGTGATCAACACATTTTCGTCCGTAATTTTGCTGTACTCGTTTTTTATTACTTGTATTACTTCTTTATTTAATTGTGGGCGTTTATTCTGCCATGCGATATTGTCTTTCAATTGGCTCCAAATTATTTCTATTGGGTTTAATACGCACATATATGGGGGCGTTCTAAGAACTATGTGCCCTTATGCTTCTGCCAATTTTTCAACCACATACAATTTGCTAAAATTTCCATCTTTTACGATCTTTAACACATCCACTTTTGATGTTGTCTTCGAAACATCAATGTTTTTTTTAAGTAGTCTATGATTACCTCTTTTCTATTGGATGTATTTGGTGGTTTTTTAATAAACCTGGAGTGGTATGCTGCGTTATCTATCACTATTACTGCTGGTTTTTGTAGTGCAGCAAGTAATTTATTTTCAAACCAATCTTCAAATAATTTTGCATCCATATCTTGGTGGTAATTAAGAGCCGAATAATTTATCATTCTGGCTGAAAGAAGTGGTTCACAAGTCCATCCATTTTTGGAACCCGCAGCTAAAATAATTATTCTTTGTCCTCTGTATGGTGGAACATCCATGACACATTTTAAAGTGTGATCGGTCCAACTTTATTCCACAATTTCGTGTGTGTCATTAATATGTAGATACTAATATAATATTTTGCCCTATTATTGACCGAAAGGGCACTTTACCTGAACCTAAAATTAATTTTTCTGATTTTGTCAAAGTGATCTGATAATTGTGAAATTTTGCATATGTGCATAATTTAATTATCTAAACAACTTATCTTAATAACATTTTGTCGTATTATTGGCTAAAATGGCACTTTACCTGAACATAAATATTTTTTTCTGATTTTGTCAAAATAATCCAATAATTGTGAAATTTTGTATGTGTGCATAATTTTAAATTCTAAACAACTT
>JARJDW010023941.1:0-34856 GCA_030264715.1 Adinopsis sp. GC000173 | reverse complement strand
TGAGGTTATGTTGAAAGTGTTGTTGTTATTGAAATATTAATCAAGTTTTTTAAGTATGATTGATTGTAAAACAGTGATAATTTATTTAAAACAGGCCTCGTTAATTTGTTTCATAATTAATCACGGCTGTATTCCAGGTTCCACACAATTACATTCATTCCAATGCATTACGTTACGAAAAATAAACATTCAAAGGTAAGAGAGCTATAATTATTTGATTAAAATTAAATGTCATAATTTTGACTAATCACTTAAATTTTTGCAGATTAAATTTTAAGAATCAATATGTAAATCCCGTTTGTACGATTTACTTGAATGCATTGGAATATCATCTCAAATCATGAATTATAAAGGTAAGGATTCTGAACCATTATCATCTAAAGCGCTCGAATATTATTATAAACATTCACAAGTTGCTGATTTGCACAAATATTTTTGCGGCGATTACGAATTAACGTCGCAGGGCTCGGAATCCGAGTCGCAGGAGGCGAAAAACGAATTAGTCATTCCGAGCATACAAATTGATGAAGTGCCAACGCGAAATCCATCGCCTGCAAGCAGTATAACATCCAATCGTAAGCTGGAATGGGATAGTGGCGCTGATATTGGCTATGCAAACTGTGCGAAAAACAAACATCTCCATAAAAGCCACTCTTTGCCAACCGTATTACAAAACAAAGACAGCAGCCAGCTGAAAAAGACAACGAGCGAAGTCAGCTCGACATCGTACGATCATAACAAGCTTGTGTTTCTATCAAGTCCATCCGATGTTGAGGAAGCTGCCCCAAGGGAAAGATATGAGAATACAAGCGATGTTTTAATGTTTTTAAAGCTTAAAGTGGGCATGCCGATCGCCGAATCAACACCTTATGATGTCATACAGACACATAGCGAGCCTGTCTTGTACCAAAACACACCACTGAGTAGAAACCCACAAAGGAAATTTAAATCGGATGGCGAAGCGATTAATTGTCATATTATTGTAAATCAACCTAGTTTAAATCGTCCTATAACAAATACAGGAAATGCTACCGTAAAGAATGTGGACAATACGTTGGTTGATACGTTACAACAACCACATTGCTCAAAACATGTGCCTAAATTGAATAGAACATCGTTTCACTATGAAATTGTTAGTGAACATGTAGAAGATAAAGCCACACAAGCAGAAATTGCAACATCCAGTAGTGAAAATATTGAAAATCATGATAAAGTTGAATCAGTATCGATACCTGAATGTGCAGATGATGCAAAAGTAGATGATGACAATCAAGACAATGCTATCTCAACACCCCCAATACAAGAAGTGGAAAAATATCCTACTTTAAATCTCGAAACGACATCGTTTAACTATGAAATAAAAGACAATGAAAGCGAAATAACTCCTAAATCAAAATCGGATGAAAGTGTTCTTAACGTATTTGACGCTACGTTACCACAACGCACGAAATACTTCAATCGCTATCGCAATAATAAAATTAAAAATCTTCATACGACGAAACCGCAATACGTTGAGTGCCTCGCTCCAGCCGAGCTGGAGGATAAAATCATACAAACGGCAACGTGCACCAGCAGTAATTCAATAGCGACGCAAACCGAACCAAAGCATTGTACGAGCAATCAGACCGTATCTTATCTCGTCCATTCATCGAGCGACGCAACAAGTAATTCGGATGTGATTGTTTCGAATTGTAACAGTTTTGAGTTCGTCTACGGCTCGAAATGCAAGGAAAACTTGACTTCGAGTTCGAGTGCGCATAGCAAGCTGCTGCCACCTGCATCGACCTCCACATCGACGACCGATCATCCATCGCAGTTTTTCATACGCAAGCAGTGTGATGACAACACGACGACATCGTCATCAAGCACATCGAACTATACATCGAAGCTATTGACGGAGAAAACGAGTGATGATTTGGAGGATATTCAGCGCAAATTGAGTTTGTTAAATAAATTGATTAAATCGAATAAGTACGACACGAAAACTAAGGAGTATTACATTAAAACCATCGCGAAGATGTTGGTGAAATCAAAATCGAACGATGACAGCTCGGAGTATTCGGATAAAATAACACCGGTTGAAACGCGGCATGATTTTAGTGACAAATTAGGCTTTGGAAATTATGAAAATGGTTCTGGGGATAAAGCGCAACAGCATCATGATTTGCAAAGCAACGTCCCATGGGTTCCAGCCACGTTTAGTTCGCTTCCAAAACAGCCAGAGAAGACTCGCAGTTCATTAGTTGTATCAAGTAATAGTACGAATCATGAATATTGTGCCACGTATTCGGATGAAAGTCACGAGAATAAAAAATCAAGCTTCGAAAATGATAAAAACACGTTTTATTCGGATACGAGTCATGATAACAAGAAATCCAGTTGGCGTGATGATAAAACGATGTCGGAGAGATTAATCGAGCGGAATAGTAGTGGTGAAAACACAACGCCAACTGATGAGCTTTTGAATTTTGCGAAGAAGGAGCGTGAAAATCAGTTGCAATGGATTCGCGGTGAAATTGCTCATCTGGGAAAGCTTAAAGAGTTACTAGAGAAAAAGGAAAAAACGAGATCGATTAAAATTAAAACTAAATGTTCAAGTAAAGATATTGAAAATGTGAAGAAAGCAACATCGGTTTACATGATAACTAGTGAGAAAGTTAAAGAAAATAAAGGTGATTTTTCTCGAAAGCTAAGCAGCGATTCGAACGTACCAAAAACTAGACTGGAATGCATTGAAAATCGAAGCAGTGAGATTGATTTTCGTTTATACGACGACATGGGCGCAACCGATTATAAATTCAAAGAGATTGTGACCCGAATCACGCCCGAGTTGAAAGACTCCGATCATTCGAGCAATACTGATCTATATTTTATTCATGGCGAAGGCAATCCTAAAAAAATTATCGATAAACCAAATAAGCCACAAAATAAAAATACAAACACTAGACAGCGAGAGTATAACATCCCCACCGAACCAGATAATAATCCAACTTTAATTTCAGACAGATCATCCAAGACAAGAGCTGAAGTGCCAACACGTGAAAGTCGCGTAAATCGTGTCAGTCGTGTAAGTAAAGTTCCTTGCCCAGCACGTCCATCCAGTGCACCGACCCAGTACAAATTATACAATGATGGAGCCACCCAGACGTCATATAAAGCAATGACGAATAACACTATCAGAACGTCAATAGTGTCGAACATGTCGAATCGAGGACCGGAGAAAATATCGAAAAGCCAAAAAACTCAAATCGAGAATATTTATATATGTACCGATTCAAATAGCGAAGTTGTACGGGATGATGCAATTTCAAACAGTTCTGGAGTGGAATCTATCAAGACGGTGCAAAAATCGGTGACGGTTGGTCCATCCGTAACCGTTAATGATTTGAAACATATTGATTGGAATCAATGTAAGATTATTGATACCAATGAGAATGGTAGGTCTCGAAGATTCACCATCGAAATGCCGATCGATGATATTCAAGCTATTCCATTTGCTCCCGCTACTGCAACTGTTGCAACTGCTGCAACTGTTCCATTTACTCCAGCTGCTACAACTGTTGCAACTACTGCAACTACTCCATTTACTCCAGCTACTACAACTGTTACAACTATTGCAACTCCTCCAACTACTCCAGCTACTAAATGTAAGTACCAACAAACAAATAGTTACACCGCTACCATTTATGACAATCCATGATAATTTCGCATTGCGTTTGCCGATTTTTTATAAACTTTTACGAGTTTTCTTTGCTAGTATCAATTTCAGTATTTTTCTTTTAGTTTAATATTTCGGCTATAATTGATCCATATTTCCCTAAGAGAAGAAAAATCTATAGAATTAATTCCGTTACACGTGTACTATATGAACCAAATCCGAAATTTTTAAATTCCATTTGTTTTTTCGGTTTAATTGGTTACTAAATCCAACAAGGAGAATTGCTTATCTTCTGCAACAACAGTGGGCACCTTACGCCTCAACGGCTTCGTAAACGTTACATCCGTTAATGGTTAATATACTAAATAATATTCCGTATCTTTTTTCATTTAATTTCGTTACTTGTTGCACAATAGTTTAAAATTTTTAACAAAGAAATGTAGATAGTTTGCAAATTTAACGTTTTTTTATGACAAAATGTGTAAAAATGCTATAAGGTCTATTAATAAGTTTTTACACTTTCTTTAAAGACTGTAAAACTAACATCAAATCACATCAGACCATTTTGGACATAAATGTACATTGAAATGTTATTATTCTTCTATAAAAATCAGTATTAGTTATGTCGCTGAAGTGTAAACAACATTCTTTTATTGTACGCCAAACATGTCGAGTTTTGTACCAAAAATACCCATTTTGCGGGAAGTATTGCAAATTTGCTTTAATTTTGAGAAAAGTAATTACTGGTTCCAACGATTTAAAAGTGGAAAATTTGACATCAGTTTCAAATAATACACAGAGAGACAAACAGAGATAAAGGACACTTTGCAGATAATGTTTAATCGCCCCGCTGTATTCATTAAACATTGTTCTTTCAGACTATACCACTTGTTGTGGTCGATGGCCTATGACTTAGCAAAGTAGCATAACACATCTTTCAAATGAGCCAAAAAAGAGGGTGCTTTTTGGATTGAGTAAAAAGCCGAAAAAAAAATCGACACAGAATTCGTATGCGGCCTAAAAGATGGGGAAAGAGTCGTAGTTAACGAAGGATAATACTTTATATAAGATTAATTAATTAATTTGTCTGAACGAACCTCTCAAAATTACAATAAAAAGTGTAAAAACTTATTAATAGACCTTATAGATGTTTATAAAAAGTACACATTCTGCATTTTCAATTCCAAGTTGTTACATTTTTCGAGCCATTTTTATGCTAGTTTCTTTAAAATTCTTCAAAGTAATGTATTTTCTAACTATGTACAGAAATATATTTATCCTAATTTTGTGTAAACAATGCTAAATTGTTTCAGATAGTGCAAAATTTGCATTTTCCATTTTTACATATTTCGAATGATTTTTGTGTCTTCGGTTCAAATTTATACACGTTGTTTCAATAAAGATTTGCATCTTTTTTTTTGGTTTTGTGCCCAGCGAGTTAATTTAATCTTTCAGTGTGGTGCGTACTATTCAAATCGTGCTAGATCACATCATAACTTTCGTGTTCTCATTAGAGAGAGAAATAATCTTTGAACATTTATATAAAAGTTATCCATTACGCTTGATGGTTATATTTTAGTGGTTTATGATGATAATGAAATGATATTTTTTGAGTTGTACCGCGGGCACATATGGATAGCAAGGCATAAGTGAACATTTGCCTTTTTTGATAAATGCTATTATCTGCAAGTCAAATTTTTATTCTCTTAGATTGGCGAGTGGTGAATCTAAATTATCATTGAAATTTAGATGATTGGTCACACATGAATTGAATAGAAAAACATAAGTTTTTGGCATGACTAATTGTCCATGTATGCTACCCTTCTTCCCTACACAATTATCTGTAAATTTTAAGAGTATGTTGAATTATAACCGAATCGATTTACTTCACAAAAAACAAAAAAAATGGGGCAAATCAATAAAAAAGTTTACGCTGTTTTTTAAATTATTTTTAAATTATACAGACATCGTATTGAATTTTGGGGTTCTATCTATTATCTAATAAATAAAACCTCTAATAGCATTACATCTGTAAAAAATTATTTCTTCAATAGCCAAAAAAAGTGATTTATATCATTTGAACAGTTATTATTTTTGTTTCTGTTTTCGTTTTCTAAAAGTTTTTTTTCGGTTTTCGGTTCGGTCTCGGTTCGCAGCCCTACTTTTTAACTTATTATCAGAGTAAGTTGTTTTAACTATAAGTAGATATGAGTCAAGCAATTCCTTTGTTTTTCAAATTTTGAAGAAATGCAAAAAGTGAAGTTAATCATTGTGGGGTTAATATATTAATAAAACTAATAAAACAAGGTTAGTTCAAAAATGTATTTTGTTATCAGCTACATTGGCTTCTTGCCAGCTCAACTTATTAGCCAAATCTTCATAAACATAAAAATAAAAATTTGTGAACTAACCATTGGCATTTGATTAACTGATATCTAAATATTTATTAATGTAAGTTCACCACGTAAATACAGTGAATATAATCAATTTCATATTTGTTTGTTTATCTACTTTCATAAAACTTAATACCTCCTATTATAGTTTGACTCACTTTACACGTGTTTTCTTAGGAACGTATTGTCTACGTAAACCCACACACAAATATATACTAATCTAATAAGCAACCAGCTGATTAACTACATTTTATGAAATTGTTTCATTTTAGATGCCTCTGCTTCCGTCCAGACTTCAGGTGTGTTACTGAAAGTGAGTACTTCCGATTCAACCTCATCGATCAGCACGGATTCAACTGTAAGTTGTTCGTGCTGCGGCCGATATTTCCAGCAGAGCGAAACCACAATACAGGGTATTACGGCTCTATAATCAAATTTTATTGAATAAACTAAGCAATACATCATTTTAGAATCGAACAGTCATAAAAGTGTTTTCTGTCCACCTTGCTTTCAAGAATCGCATAAACGCGAGTTTATGGCCGGCGGGATGCCATTCTACCAACAGCCTCAACACAATTGTAATTGTTATCCATCATCATACCAACAACAGCAACAACAACAACAACAATCCACTTCACAAAATATTCGTACGACCATTCAGGAATTGCACGATATTGATAAGCGACAGAAACAATTAGAGAAACGCTGTCGCGATGTTAGCAAGAAACACAAGCAACACAAACACAAAGATAAGACGCCTGTTGCTTACTTATTGACATTCGATACGGATGACTCGATTGAATCGGCGAAGGCGCAGAAAACGCGTTCGTTGGAAGAAATTCGCGTTAAAGTACCGAAACGTGGCAATAATTTGAAATACGAATATGTTGATGAAGGTGGTAATAATAAGAAGCACGGATCAAAGAAAACGAAAGATATACAAGTAAGCGCTGAATGGAAACATAATATATTTCGTAAAGTATATTTATTAAGCGTGGTATTCTTCTAGGATTATTTGATGAAAAATAAGCCTGATTTTATTAAGGCGGCGGAGGAGCGGCGGAAATGTATGATTGAATTAGCCTACATGCGTGAACAACGTTGTCAAAAATACAAACAATTATTAGCATTATCAAATGGTATTCCAATGCAAAAGCCGGGTTACACCGATCGTAAGTGGCTAATTTGATTATTTATGCGGTTGATTGTTGTAAATATACATTTTCCTATTTTTTTAGTAAAAAAACGTCTATTTACAACAAAAGAAATGAAAAGTATGACTGCGAAAAACTATAAAAAACTGCCCGAGGTGCAACAAAAATTACTAGAGACTAGGGATAAGCAAATTAAAAAAGCAAATAGGTTATTGGCCGATATATTTAATAAGGTAAATAGCAATTGCATGTACCGTTACAATTATTCTCACCCTCTTTTTAACATTCATTTAAATTAGTCCAATTAAGCGCAGCGTTAATTCATAACATGTTTTTTTTTTATTTTAGAAACTCAAAGAGAATGTGCTACGTGGCAAACATTCCCTTTCAACCAGTATCAGTGTTATTAATTTAATTTAATCGAATTAAATTTACAAAATTGAAGATGTTATTGATCAAATGAAACATGAAAAATTTATAGGAATGTAATTCAAAAGAATGGATGATTTGTTATATATTAAGTTAAAAAAGATATATTTTTTGTACAGATAATTGATTAATTGAAAATATATTAACTATCGTTACGAAGAAGTTTTTTTTAAGTTGCTTTTGAACCTTAATTGAGGATTTATTAATCTTTCATATTTGTTTAACTGAAGATGTGAGTTTTTACCATTTTATAATTTTTGTTAAAACATTGGTAATAAAATTACACTGGGGGTTTAATAAAGTGTGCAGCTTTTAAGTCTCTAATTGTGTCTGTCACCAATAGACGACACAATAAAAATTTGTAAGGTACGGGTATCATCAATAAGCAATTTAGTAAATTAGGCTTAAAAATGTAGAGTTAGAGACAAGTTTTAATATTTTTATGATTTGTAAGAAATTCAATGCATATATATTTATATTACTTTTAGATTTTGTTTTTGTTTAGTTTTATTAATATTCATAATCAAAATTCATAATTTTGAATAATCTCCACCAACGATGGGCTTTCTAACAAAAGTTGCTCAAATATTTTTTTAAATTGCAAAATTGGTAATAAAATACAAAATTTGTATAAAATTATCTAAATTTTAATTCTTTTCCTCGAATTTTGTGCGTTTTTCATTGAAATTTCGTAAAGGTATGCGTTTGGTAACTAAATTTTGGCCGGGGTGTAAATTTAATCCTTCAGTTTAGTCGGCGATATGAAAAAGATTGCTGCCCATCTCTGATATTTGCTGCACTTTTACTTTTTCCGCAGACAATAATCCAATAATTGATACTTTACTATTACACGAAACAGTATTGTATCGCAAGTACATAATGATAACGTTTGAAACATAATGATGGGGCCAAAAAAGAATACACGTTTTTTATTTCCATGGTATTTTTGTTTCAAGATTTTTTGCGAGATAAAGCGATATCAGCGAAAGCGACAAGGGTCTTTGTAAAATCTTTTATCAAGAAGAATTTTATTCTGTTTAATAGCAAAGGGTTAATTTCAACGATAAGGTGACTTATCGAAGTATAGTCTGTATATAAAGTGGAGGTAGATCGCAGACATATACTCAAAATAATTTTAATTTTTTTTTAAATATGTGAGCAATTTAAACAAATATTGCGTTTTGCTTTGATTATTACTAAATTATGGTATATTTAAAAACTGCATATCGTACAAAGCAGCCCATATTGCGAAATACTTAGTTAGATCTTGCTTTACATCATATATCACATATCGTGCATTTTGGAATTCTCTAATAACAAAATGTTCTCCAAGTGAACACAATCAAGGTTTTACTTCGAGCTATTCATACTTATAGTTTATTTTAAATCAACTGGGGCACTGTTAGAATATCTTAAATAAAAATACACGCCGAGAATCTAAAAAATTTGGGAAATAGTGCCCTATATAATTGCTGGTATTTTAAAACTAATATTCTCACATTTTCGGCAGTGAAGAAATATTAAATATCTTTTTGAAGGTTATGAAAAATATTGTCAACACGGAGAGAAATTGAAATAATTAGACGTGTAAAACATATATTTATCACAATGTTAAACCGAAGATAAAAAAAGGCAATAAATAAACACCAACTCAAGATTCGTTATTAAATATATCAGCATCTTATCCGAAATACGGTAAGTTTTTGAACAGATTTGTTGACTTGTTACTCCTATTGATAAGCACTTGAGCAGCAGGAGATATAAATGCACTCCTGCGGCACTAGTACTTAGAAATAGGTAGTATTACATAATTGTAGCCATTGAATTACAACAATACGATTAAACGAAGCCATCTAGAACAAAAAGAAGCAGATATATTAGGTAATAAACACAAATTGCATGCACTTTATTAAAATCATCTCTCATTTCATATTCAAATAGTCGTTGAAGTGTATGGATGCGTGTTACAAGTAAAGTAAAAGGTTAACCGATTTGACCCTCAGCCTAAATTAACAGTCAGACCGAGTCTTAATTGAAAATTACTATTTTATACACTAATAGCGCACATACGAAAAACGAGGCAGGCAGGCAGGCATCCAAGCTACGTTTTTTTGTTTGTTAAAATCGCGATTATTATTCCTTTCCATGTAACATTATTTTTTGCGTGTGATGGATGAACCGTTCGCAGTCATTAAATTCACATTTCCAACATATTTTTATGAATCAACTACTTTAAACGACGATATATTATTTAATTGAATTAAATTGGACTGACATCACCTTGTACATTTACCACCCTCAGCACATTCGTGAAACTTGCTAAATATTCACTATAAACAATACCGTTTATTATTCCCCTTCGGATAGAAAAAGTGAATCATGTATTGATAATATTAACAATGATACTTACATAGATTTTTTTCAACAAATATAGCCGTGGATGGTATCGCTGTCGATTAAATACTATTTATAATATTATATATCGTATTATTTCCATACAGAGAGAGGGTCACAGCACAATCTAGCAGGTTAAAGGTCGTACCAGATAAAATTCTCAATGAAAAGAATTGAAATTGTCTAAAAGTACAAAAATCAACAATCAATCGATTTTTTCCATGTCTTTTTCGTTTTTTTATAAATTTAAAACTAAGAAAATCTAATATTATATGTATTTAAAAAATCACGCGCGCTTACTTTTTAATAATTAAGTACGTACCTAATAATAATAACGATAGTAACACCACCGTAGTAAATAAAATTTGAAATATTTCTCAATATAACGAATGCTGCGTGTAAAGTAAAGCACATGATCGCCAACATTTCACCACATAAACTAACACTTAATGAATCTCAATCGAGTTTATATGTGATGCCCACATCCTAGAACTAATTTAGCTTAAATTAAGAGATTATTTCCTTTTGTATCAACGTTATTATTCCATTGTGGTGAGGCAGTCAGCTACTGCCTGCATAAAACTTACCGCATATGTTGTCTTTTAATTTTTGTTGTTGTGCATTATTTAGTCGCCTCGTTATTTTTTCCTCTCTCTGAACGCATTGTACATATTACATTTGCATTTATGTTTTGTATGTATGACTAGATTATTATGATATCATTCTTGCAATTCTTATAATCAACCACAATAAACATTTCTCAAATATTGCTCATACACAACTAGTGTTTTTAGTTTACAAAAACATATTGTTTCAATTTATTGTCGTGATTCAATTCAAATTTATTGTAATTTAACCTTTATAGGAAAAAAAATGATTTGATTTTATATATTATATTAAAATTTTTAACGTATTTTTATTGATTTATTTAACGTGATGGTGTTTCATAGTATTTTAGATGATAATGCACGTATTTTGCAATTTAACACAACAACAACAACAGCTATTATGTATTACGTTTAAAGACACATTACGCACTACTTGAACAATTTAGATCAGTACATTACCATTTACATAAAAGAAACTTGCTGCGAAAAAATCTGCTGTCTTTAAATATTTACAATCACATCACACCATTGACATTTTTCAACAAATTACCAATTAGTATTAATGTTTTACTCATTTCTTACGTTGCAGAATTTGATTGCATATAGTTTTGATGTCATTTTGAATATGTATTCGTTCTCAAAGGAATTATTGTTTTTGTAAAAATATATATTTAATCTTTCAAATATTTATTACTAAAACATCTGTTACAGCGAGTAATAATAATAATCATTTTAGAATATTTATTTGTTCATCGTCACGTTAAAATCCGCGTTACGCTACTGGTTAATTGTATTCTTAATAATATATTTTTTTTTGGTTGGATGATTCATTTTTCATTCATTCATTTTTCTTTTTGAGTTAAAAGGGCACATGTCAGATTGAATTAAAAACTTATTCTATTATTTTTGATGTTTTACTTTTTTTTATTTTAATCGTCGTTTCCTATTTAACGTGTATCCGGTGTGTATTATATGTATAGCTAGCTTTTATGTACTAATTATCGTCCCGCATTTTTTCCGAATCATATGCGAGTATGTGCCACCACATGCCCGATGTGTGTTGTATGTGATGCGATGAGAGTGTAGACAGAAGAATGTTCGCGCTCATCATTATTATTACGATGATTATAATCATAGTCATCGTCCAGTCTTATTCTCAGATTTATGAATGATCATATATGTACTGTAATTCAATTTATAGATCCACTCAACCATCAATGAAATAAACACTGCACTATATATTATATATGTGTAGTTATTTATCATGTCTTTATATTACCACTTATGTTATAATAGCATTTAAGATTTTTTTATTATTTATTATGCGGTACAGTTACGCATAAAATCTGTACAAATCTCAGGGTAGATAGGTAAATAATACACAATCGAATTAATAAATAGTAATAATAATAATAAATTTATTTGACTAACCACGTTCACAAATTATATCAACAACGCTTGGTTCCATAAGTACGGGTTCTAAACATCTATGCACAGCGGAACCTAGTATTTCATCCAATAGGAAGTGTACCAGACTGAAATTTAGACACAATTAACATTATTATACAAAACATTGATAGGCTATTACTGTATTTTCCGAAAATAAAACCAATATAGATGCAAAACTTGTTTAAAACATTTAACATTCCATCAATATTTCGCAACTTTTTCAGGAAAATAATTATTTATATGTATTTATTACTGAAGAAACAACAAAATCCCCGCTATAATGTAGGTTGCTAAACGTTATGGCGAAAAGAATAGATGTATTGACTTAAACTCTGAATTCCAATATTCAAGTGATTCCCAAAAATAGAAGTTTAGCACAAAGCAGTAGCTATTCAAAATTTTAACAGTATCTTTTTAACTTTTAAATTGACTTTAACTTCTTTGTTCATAGTGAAAATGAGTTTGTTATATAGAGAATGATAAATCTACTAATTGATTTCTGAATTTTAAATCGTTTTACGTTTAATTTTGTGTCTGTATGATCAATTGCAAGCTTGCGCCATTTTATGATCTTTTACATGGTACATGAGCGTAATCACCCAGGTCACAATTCTAAAGATGCTTCAAAATGCCTACTATATGACATAAACGTATTAAAATTTGTTATAGAAATTTTCGAGCAATATTGGTACTATTTTCGGCTATAAATATTCATATTCGATATAATTAAACTATTACTTTTCGTCCGCGACAAATCGCCATAAGTACAATTGCAAATAGTGTGTATCAACTTGAATCTGCTGCAGACCATATTTGCTGAAGGTTTTTAAACGCACGCATTCCATAAATGTCTACAAAAACAATGTTTATTATTCAGCGAATTTATCATTTATCGCAAAAAGCAACCTTTAAACTAATCTTAATGATTCCAGTTAGAATGGATACTTTATTTGGTTCGACGGTTGAGAAAATCTCAATACGTTCGCTAAATAGTTTATGCATATTTGAGACAAGCGTTGAATCTAAATGGTTTGGTGTGTACGTCGACCAATTTGATCGATACTGGTGCCTTGACACTGAAATGCTGAAAAGCGCCATAAGATGGGTATAAATACATTTTATTAAAATTGCTGTTAATTACCTATGTGCTTTGCGACTGGAATCGCTGCTGTGCTCAGTATTGGTGCCTTGATCATCATATAATAGAGCAACTGTATTATCAATCGCCGCAATATCTTCAACAACTCGCTTCATTACAGCACGTACCGTACGTGGCTCAATTGTGTGTAACCAATCACGTGTTTCAACGCTTTTACGCAACATCTTCAATTAAATATAGTAGAATTAGTTAATAGTATTGAAAATAATGTATCTATCGTGAGGTTAAAAATATAAATTTGCTTAACTATAATTGAAACTAAAAATAATTTAAACTATAAATTATATGATTGCAGTTCTGATGTCCACATTATTTAATTTATGCCAATAAAACACTACCGCGTTATAATTTACAATTATTACCTGCGATACATTCAATCCTTGTATGCGAACAAATGAATTCAGCAATTCTTGTGCAGATTCTTGCATTGACGTGTTTAATTCACCTTCATTTGTTAACACCGATGATGATTTTACATTGATTTTGAATAATTCATCAGTTTGCGATAGCTAAATTTCAAAAACATTAAACAATGCCTTATTGTCATCGAATTATAAAAACTTACTAAGTAGTGCACGCTGCCATTTTGAAAATCTAAGCAGAATTTTGATAATAACAATAATAAAGTTGGAGGCATTTTAGTATCATTAGCGTTATTCGCACAAAAACTACGTGCGGTAGCGGTTACATGATGCAAAAAGCATACAATTAGACCTTCTCGTACGTTATCCACGCAGAAACTGTCACGAAATTGTGCTTGTTGGCCGAAATTAATGTCCGGTTGTATAAATACCTAAAATACAATTATGTAAATTGAATAATTAAGTTGATATTCGTTTCATTTTCATACGATTAAGTCCTGTAGTACTCCTTTAACTTTTTCTACTGTTGTCATAATTAACGACGTTAACAGCTCGTTTAGATTTTTCGAATTTTCCTCCTCTGTTAGAATTTTTTGTGTGGTGAGATTTTGTCGAACCTTTGTGATGCTTTCACCGAAGTATGATTTTAGATTTTGTAGATGTGCTTTGGCTTGTCGCTTGCCTGCATTAATAACAATATCGGTGCCAATGCTGTAAAAAAGCTATTTGTTTAAAATATCTAATTATTATATGGTTGCATTTTTACCTTGAAAAATCAACATTTCTACACAATGAATTCATGGCTTGCAAACGACGATGAAAGCGATCTAAAGCTCTGACTAATATACTTGTATCACCAATTTCCTGTTCTAAATCAACTTTATTTCGCATTAATTGTAAATATTTCTCCATGTGCTGCATTATAAATGAATTCATTTCCGTCGCGGCAAAATTTTCAAATATTTCACTGGAAAAATCATATTAATTACAATTATATTAAAATTGTGCTTATCGATTTCGCAGACAATTATGTTTACATGTATAGATTGTAAGAAAAAATAACTTCCGTTTTTACGGATTGAGCGCTTACTAATTGGCATGTCAACTTCAATGAAGTGGCAAAGACATTTTAAATACATATTGCTGTTATAGAACATTATTTTTAAAAGAAACACAAAATGTGAAAAACTTACCAGTTATAATTTTGATGTGATATAAATCAAAACTAGAGTTTGGAGGCACACGGCTAATATATTGAAAAACACCTAAAATCAGGAATCGCGGTTTTTCAATTGTAAAAAAAAATTATTTAAGTTTTGGAAATTAAGAAAGCCATTAAACTAAAATATTAACGGATGAACAGTAGGAAATAATCCATTCACCTTTTTATAGTTTTACACTTTCAAAATCATTTCTTTAATTTCCCATAATACATACTGTGCAAATTGAAAAAACCGGCAGTCCTTGTAAAATCTTATCAGCATGTGTTTTATTGTAAAGTTTAATTTTATTTAAATATTCCGATAAAGAAATCTTCGAATTCTAATCTGAAGTTTTGTTTTATATCCCGTATTAGAATGAATCGTCAAGCAACAGCAACAACAACTTCTAAGTGTCCATGCTTTATAATGTTTCTTATTTGAACACCTCAATTGTGGCACCAAAAAAAAGTGCTATATTTATTTAATTTGCAATTACCACCTTAATGAAGTTGCCATAATTCAGTCCTTTCGACCTAACAATCCAATTTAAAAAATATTGGGTCCCTCATAAAATACACAATTCCTGAAAATACCACTGAAATCATCGAAAATCAAACCAAATTCAAAATTTTCAGTGTTTTTGTGGAATGAAATTGAATAAAAAATTCAATTTTCCTTTGATTTTTACTGTTTTCTGTGGCATTTCTAAAACGGCGTAATTTATGATAATTTCCTTATACATTTACACAACTCTCTTTTGATAGACTTTTGTGTCCCAATTAAGTGTGCTCTACAGGTTGCAAACCACTGCTTTAATTAATAAGAGCTCATTCCGTAAAAAAGGCAAAACACTTTATACCATAAAATTTGTATGTAAAAAATCGATAGATTCAAAGCTGTCTTAATAACCTACCTATTTTCAACATTATCACTACTAACAATTCGATTTATAAACATATCATGAAACGATGCCACAACCAAACATAAATCGCTTAAGAATCCCGAGCATCCCATATCGACAAATTCTGTAATATCTCTCTGCTCGCTTTGATCGCGTAGCAGCACAAGTTGCTCGCCCAAACGCTTTTCAGCACATTTAAGGAAATCTTCGCACAGTTCTTTGGGTGGCTCATCTAGCTGCAATAATAAATCAACGGATTCTGCCAGTTCTTTGGCGGAAGCAGTAGGATTAGCGAACTGCGTTCGTAAATGTGATTTGAGCTCGCTTAAAATAGTTTTACAATCCTCTTGAATGCCTTGGAATGATGGCATGTTGCCATACTGCAATAACACCCTCTGGGCGTGTAAATAATCTTGCACAGCTTGTGTATAATTCTTTTCTTCTATCCGCGATTTTAACGTTGAAGGTAGTTTAAATAAAAATTGTAGACGCTTTAATAAACTATGTACTCCAGATAGTTTACTTATTTGCTGTCTTGTATTGCACAGAGTTGATGATATTTGGTCGGAAAACGACGTTATAGATTCCATATTTGAAGCTAATAAATCCATTTCAGTTTCCATCTTCTTAAAATCTGTTTTCATTTTCTTAATTGTCTCCGTTGCTGATATGAATTTGTTGTAGTTTTCATAAACCAGCGTTTGCATATCGGAATGTAACGTTTGCGTGTCTTTTACTATCTCATTCTCATGATCCATGATTTGTTTTAGATTATTCTCCTACATTGGAAGTCAAACATATATTCCTCAATATTAATTATATTGCAGCATTACCTTAAACAGTTTCTCCAAATACATATTTGAATTAAAATTCTGGCCATTAATATCTAGCTGACTTGGGTGTTTCTCACTCATTTTGTTAATAATAAATAAAATACGTGGAATGTTTTCGTTCCTCTGTTTATGTTTCTTACATTTATAACCTTAAATCTTTGACAGTTCTGGTGATAAACTAAAATTTCAAATTACATTTAATTCAATCACTTAAACTGATTGATTTTATAGTACATTACATGTAAAAAATATAATTGTGATTTATCATAATAAACTTAAATTTTAAAAATATTTAAAACATTACTTTGCGTTTAGGAATTTTTGTGATGTCGGTTGGTATGACTCATTGAAACAACTTCACATGTGTTTTCAATTTCAAGTTAAAAATCGCTCCAAGAAGAATATCTATGACACAAAGATAAGCCAAATTTTAGTGTAATTTACAATAAAAATTAGATCAAATACGTAGTAACAATATTATTGTCATCAATTTTTAATTTTGAATCATAATTGTTTTAATTTGTTTCGTGAAAAATGTTAAGCGCTATTAATGCAGTTTTCGGTGTTACATTTTTTAAGTGATTAGTGGTAATTAGTAAACTTGGTAAACTTACTAAAATTATTTTTGGGGAATAACTAAACGCTGAAATAAGGTTAGATGTATAGAAAATAATCGACATTCAATTAAGTAGTTCTTAATTTATTAACTGTATTATTAAATTTAAGTAATTACGCATAACAATTATAATAAGTTAGTTAGAAAGTAAAAGTATAAAATTTCTATAAAAATATTATTAAAATCCTATTATAATTATTTACTGGTCAATTAGAGGATTTTCTGCCCAAGATGCACTATCAAGTCATGCTCTTTTAAAATTCATAAGTACATAAATAGAATAAACTGCAGTGATCTTCAAACTTTGTCAACTTACGGAATCTTTAAAGCTATATATGGTTTTTCATTGAAGATAGAGGGTGGTAGAGTCTGTGGTGTGATTCCACTTTTTACATAAACTGCCAAAATTTGGCTTTATTTGGCTTATATATAATTTTATTGCACATTTTGTATTTATTTTGATGCGAATTTATATTCTTTCTATAATCCGTGCAGAAAAATAACGAACTAGAAACTAGCAGTATCCATAAACCGCAATAGGGTGTTTAAGAGTCTACATTTCAAATTGGAATATTCTTGTTTTGCATAAGTTAACCATAATGAAGTAGGCACTCTTAGTGGTATGTGTTTGTTATATTCCTACTCGAACTATATAGTTTATTTTCAAGTTTTTATTCCGCGGAATGCAGTTTGAAGATCACTGTAATAAAATAATGAGTAGTTTAAGCTTATACCCTATGTTTAGGATCACAATAAATATCTAAGTTGTCATCGGTGTCTAAAGCATCCTGACGATTTAAAGAACTTTGAGAGAGTTTACTAGATATACTAAGATTGCTGAACGAACGCTGATGCCCAGCAAGCGAATGGCTCGCTTCTAAATTATCTGAACTAAGAAAGTTGTCTTTCGAAAAGGCCTTTAAACCCATCGGTGTAGTTTCATTAACGCCATGTGAATTATGATACAATTTTGATTTGTCGTCCGGTGAGCAACTCTGGAAAGAAGTGACGGACATTGCTAAACTATTTGAGCTGTGTGATGTGACAAAACCGGGGCTAAATGATTTTGATGGCGTGGAATTATCAGATACTAACGGTGTACTTTCATTATCACTATTATTTTCATTCAATTCTGGATTGGAATATAAAAATTTCTCTTTAAGAATATGTTCGAAGCTCTTCTTATTTTTCTTTTGCGAATTATCGATGGACTTTGATCGATTTCTCGTTGGCATTTTACCGTCGTTTTTTAATGTTAACGTACTAGGCCGACTTTTCGTTTGTGGTTGCGCTTTCGCATCGTTATATGCTGAGGTACCTTTCACAGCCACGCTTACTTTCGAATTGTCGTCATTCGTTTTGATTATTACGTGACGTCCCTTACGTGCTTCCACATCAATATTTTGACTTGGTTTTAAATTTAACATTTTAATGCTGTTTGATTTACGCTCCATCACTAAAAATATATTGAGGCAAAGGAATAAAAAAACGAAAATAAATTATAAGATTGAAGCAGAATCTCTACCTGGTGTCAAATGAGGCGAACTACATCTGGAACTATGTTCACTAATGCTCTCCGAGTTTCCTTGAATTGAAATACTAACTGGCCATGCTCCAACTGGAGACGGTTGAAGCATAACGAAATCTGTTTCGCCGATACCGCAATTACTATTTGTACGTGAACGAAAACCATACCCATTATCTACAAGAAAACGAAGCCTTTGTTTAAATAATCTACAAAGCTGATGCTCGTTAGAAATATTAATCGTAATAAGTTATATAATGTGAGTGTGCGTTAATTCAAATAAAAAAATGAAGCTCTGATGAAATGGAAGCAAATGCCATTGAATTCACAATGTTATTCATAAATTACATATAAATGACGTTCACAAACAATTAAATGATAAGAAGCCAGATGTTATAATTTTAATTTATTACATTTAGATTCTATTAAAAATATATATATATATGATTTGAACTACATAGTGAATTCATCAACATATCACAATTATTTTATAAACTAACAAATACATAAAATATATATAGAAAAGGCAATTGTTTTATAATTTAGATTTATAATAAATAAATACATGTTTATTTGAATGTAATACATATTTGTTTTTCTTGCTAAATAGGCAGTTTAAGACTTAATATCACGCGAGTAACTATGGCACTTGTATTCGAAAAAAAATAAAATAATTCTACTTATAGTAATGAGGAATCAGATTCATTTCTCATATTATTTAAATCAGCTAACGTAACAATACTATTCGTTTCTATATTATTTGGTTCTAATATCGTGATGGTGGGTTCAACATGTGCTTTTGTAACGCCATCAACGTAGGCAACTTTCTTGTGTGATTTCTCGCCACTTCTAGTGCTAATACAAGATTTGTAATTGGGTGCTTGCAATTCGAGTGGATAAGATAGTGAATCACCTTGACTGTCAGGGCTGGGATGGATGACGAATGTTCGTGGTATTTCCGGATCCAATTCGATCGCTTCCTCGGTTTCTTCCATTACGTCCTCGCACGCTTCTTCATTTAACGTTTGTAATGCACCGCAAATCATTTGCTCTTCCAGTGTCACCTAAAATAAAATATTTCATTACCAAGTTCATTTTATATTACATTATGCCAAACAGAAATGCATACCTGATACTGCACGTTAGCAATTAAAAAAAAATAAATGGTAATTAAAATTTAAGATATATGGTATTATTTATATCAGCGGTGGGCAACCGCTTGTGCACCGAGTCTGGTGCATCTTTCCAAAGCCTTCTGCACAGCACGCGTAGTCATTTAAATTTATTTAAAAAAATACACATTTTCATATTTATTTATTCAATGTATTAAATATAGTATTATTTAAATTTCTCCAAATAGTAAGGGTTTATTTAATTTAATTACTTACTTAGTTCATTTCATATATTTATCTGGCCTACAGTGAAAGCTTTGTATATAAAAGCGCAAAAATTATCCAAATTTTGCATTTTTCCAACAATATTTGTACGTTTTTACAACTAAATTTTAGGCCTCGAATAAACTTAAGCCTTCACTTGGCACGTGATGCGAAAAAAGTTGCCTACCACGATTTAAAGGTCTATCTCAAAAATAATGAGATTTATTTTTGTACGCTTCTATTATTGCCAGTCTCAATTAATTTAATTAATTTGATACCGCAGCACTAATTGTAAGCCACACTTCTTTGTATATTTAGCAAATTTTAGTGAAAAAGCAAGGCGCTAGTGCTGTCTAGATTTTAGTTTATATTTGGCTCCAACTGACTTTTTTCGCTTTCTAAAACTCATAGTCGCACTAAGCGTATTCAACCTGCCGTAACACGAGTCTAAAAAGACATTCCTGGGGGCTTACAGAGTGGTAGTGTATAATAATCAAAAAAGAACTTCGTTATATAAATTGCAAATAGATTTTGTTTAAAAACAAGTCTTATTATTTTTGCGATAGACCAAATATACCCTATATTAAAAAATATATTTACCTGCTTTTCCATAACGCTTTGTTTACTTCTATTTGGTAATGCATCGTTTTGAATCTTTCCATCAGGTTCCATATTTGCATTTCCTTTGCTGAAACTCCCTAAAAGAATTGGATATTGATATTAGAAATATTCTTAGGTAAATAATTCAATGAATTAATCAACCTTTGCGCTCAGGATGTGCACTCAATGAAAGTTTATTTTGTCCAATGCTGAAGTGCACATTTTTAGCCTCATCCTGTCTAACGACTGATGTCATTTCATGTTCCCTAAGAGATATCAGCAGAACTTTGAACATTTCCCAATCACCAAACGTCATGTTTAACAATCGCTTCAACTCATCTAAGTCGCAATGCAGTAAAACTCTTCCATTTACATTATTCCTACGCAGTAAATCAGTATACGATTTGATAGCTTCTGGACTGAATTCCTCGAGTTTTTCAAGCAATTTACACACTCCGTCCACATTTAATGTAGATAGTTTAATTTCCAATATTTCAGACTAAAACAAATTTATGAGATTATTACTTCAAGGTTGGCTAAAGATGATTTCATTACTGGAATTGAGGTAACAGGTGCTAGTGGATACTGATGTTGCATTATTCCCATTTGATCACCCCATTGTTGTGGCCAAGGCATAATGTTAGGAACAGGAACTTGCGGATACATTACATTTGGAGGCCGATTTAAGTTGCGCATTCTCCTATTTAGAGGATGCTTCTGCGCTGACCAATCTGATGCACTTTGCGGCCATGGATTTGAAAATCCAGGCGTAAGATTGACGTGCCGCATCGGAGTACCTTGTACGAAGCTATCTTCATCGAAGCCTTGCGTTTCTTCTGCAAATTTCCTGGGTTAAACTTTTATGAATTAAACATGTACTATTATTACCTTTAATCACTTTTTTCAAATACGGATCGAGATTTATCGTAAATGGTAAAAAGATTTTTAAATCACTGATCAAAAGGCTAGATCTATGGAATGTTAGAAATATGTCAAATTTGCGTTCATCTCTATCAAGTTCAAGTAATGGCTCGACGTCTTTAAGCGTAGGAATGTGTGGACGAATCCTTTAAAAATAATTAACAATTTAAAATATTTAAATAGTAATATTATACAACTCACTTATCATATATTGCTTTCAATGAAATATTGTCCTCTAAATTATCCTCAAATAAATCATAATGGTAAATAATCCAAGACGTTCTAAATGGCCATTGTTCGGTAATATTGATCCAAGATGCTAAGCGGTACCAATTAAAATCTATTTGGAATGCTTTAAGTAAACGGCCTAAAAATGTTTATTGTAAAATACATTTAAATTTTCATTTACGGGGGTGAGTCAAATGTAAACCGATGTTTAAATTAACTGGCACAAGATAAGAACACACAGGCTTAATATTACTCTTCTACATATTCATCTGCTTTTATGATTTTTTCCCAACATTGGTGCAATTTTTTAATTCATTATTATGAAATGGTCATTGTACTGTGAAATTTGCATCGTACAGTCAAATTCCAAAAAGGCATATCGTTTTAAAAAGCACGGCATCTCTTTATTCTACAGAAATGCAATATCGGGTTTTATGCAACAGCCCTAAATCCAAGTAGTATCCTGTACAATATTAGAATGTTCTGCGCACATTTCGGAATCGTCAAACGATTACTTCTGTTACTTTACTTTGGAATCCTTATTTTCACTAGTCGATATTATTTTTTTATCATTAATAAATTTATTGACTGCCATTTGGACCACTGATGGCAATGTTTTAACAGCAATAGTTCAATCGAATCGTTCCCATGCAAGTGAGACAAAATGACTTTTATTTTAATATATAAAAAACGTATTTTTTTTAAAGTCACAAAAACAGATGACCATATGTGAAAGTATTATTAAGCTTTAATATTTTTATGTAGATATCCTGCGCTAATAAACTAAATATAAATAATTTCTCAACGGCGTCCTCTAAACTAGATGGCAAATAAGCCGAACATTTTTCGTAGTGCATCGCCTTATTGTAACTGTAAAAGCTTTAAAACATTTGTATTACGTCTCTCTACAACAATTGCTAGAAATGTTAAGTATTAGATTCGCTTTCAATTGTTCGGCTTCATTTACCACCGCGCTTATCTACTCTAGAAGTTTGTGGCCGTTCATCTAGGATATCCTGAATAAGCATAAAAAAAAATTATAATACCTGTAATGTACACTACATTCATCAATCTTCGCATTGAACGCGGGTTGACATCACTAAAGTAATCGTCAGTAAGTAACATTTTAGTCAAATCTTGTGCACCTCCAATTCGGTTGAGATTCGAACCGATGGAACTTGCTACCGACTCAGAAAGTTTCAATTTTCTGGAACCCTTTCTTGCATATTTACTTAATTTTTCCGTACTTGACATTAAATTATTTTCAAAAGATAATCTTCGTGCAGATAACTACAATTAATAATTATTAACGAATTTATAAATTAATAGTAATTTAATATGCATACTGATCTTCCTGTAATGCTAATACTGTCATCATTGGAGGTAGTTGGATAAGCGTTACTCTTTCGATGCGCAAACGCAGTTTGTTGGGCAACCTTTACTTTACGTAGACCTGAATTTTGTAGATAAAATGGCAAATGGACCATATTATTTAAATAACCATGGCCACCTATATTACTCTCACTAAACAATCTTCTACTATTTAACTCAACAGCCTGCAATTAAAATACGTCTTCAAAATTATGTTTAAAAATAAAAAAATTAAGGCATATATGTAATATCAATATTGACAATAATATATTTTTTGTGAACCTAACCAAGTGTTTTCTCATTAATATATTTTTTTTTAAATTATTGAAACTAATTATGCAATATCTATATCTGCAAATAATAAGATTATATTTGTTGATAGATTTGTATGTTTATCTTGCTATAAAATCTTTTTTAATAGCAACTATTTCTACTATTGTTAAGTTTTTTTTAGAGAGATTAACACTTTGTACACATTATGTAGCAGAAAACCACTTTACATTTACAGATTTACGAATATTATCACAACATCAAGAAAAGTAAAGTAACATGTAATAAACTCACTTTCTCCCAAGATACCTATCAACAAAAAGAAGCAAAAAAATACATTTCTATTAATCGATCTAATAAATGAAAGTTTTCTAATAAATCTTTTCTATAGTATGAAATGTTGTTGTAATACCATACCTTAGATATAACATGTGGATCAATAGCTAATATCACAATGAAGGGACTATTTGCATCCGAAAATAACATATGAACGGCATCCAAAACGATTAATACTTTATCTTGTTCCGAACTATCTAAACCATCAACAATAATAACAAGACGTGTTTGTTGCGTACTTAAACTATCTAAACATTTAACCATATCTTTCATTAAATTGACCTATAAATTAATTAAATTTAGTATGTAAATAACTGTATTGCTAACACTGGGGAACAGAGAATCTGCGGCATAAAGTTTTAAAGTCGGGTAATTTTGGTTTCAAGAATAATAACTTGAATTGTTGATTAACTTTAGTTTTTATGATGATATAAAGTGTCGCAAGAAAGCAAACATGTGCATGCCTAGATCAGATAATTTTATATTCCTGGTATATAGTGAGTTTTTCATTTATGATTGGAACTTTAAAACTATTTAACATATCGTTATCGGGGTTGGTCGGAAGTGTAGATACTTATATTCTTCATTACTTTTTATTTGTAAGGATAAAGTCATTACTTTTCGAGATATCTAAAGGGAGAAATGAAGTTTGGTTTTGCTATAATCTCAAGTCAAAAAATATCAAAAACATCTACTATCCAAACCTTTAATACATTGTTTAATTAATTTAATTAAACTTTCATTTAATTTAATAAACATATAACATCATTCTTCGACTAAATTATTTTCTAAATATAAAAATATTATTTAAGTGATCTGAATTGAATCTTAATATTTTGAGCTCAGGATTTAACCGTTCAATAATTTCCAATTATTTATAAAACACCCTGTAGATTAGCAATTTTTTCTTTACTTGGATAGATAGGTATGACATTGGTACGTTGCATGAAAACTTACTAAATATTTACAATTCCAATCAATATAAATTTACTCTGAAACCTAACGCCGCAGAACAATAAATGTTTTGTTCCCTTGTGCAATTTTATACTAATTACTTCAAACCGCAACGCTTGAAGAAATCCTTCCGACTTTAATGTGTCGAGTTTGGAAATGGTTTTCTGCAGGTGTCGTCTTTGCGAAAATATCAACGACGAAAACATTTTACCCCACGTATAGAGATTCGCAATTGTTGCAATTCCCAAAAGTAACGCAGCAATGATGAGAATAACATGCAACGCCATACGTTCAGCAAACTCGCTAAAATGTTACGTTGTAAAGATATTTAGACTTTCTGCATTGATTAGAGAAAATACATAGATGCGCGACATATTAGGTGTAATCTTTTCTGTGATAAATTGAATTTTATAATATTGAAGCATTCGGATTTGAAATTGGACAATCTATTCATTTCAATGATTCGGCTCATTTGATCTCATTCATTCTACTGATCCGGGTCTCTTTATTTGAATCGGATTTAATAATTGCCTTCTTTGCACATTTATAACTGCTTAAGCTTATGTTATATATTGATTTTAAGTTTGTGAATTTAATACTACTCTTTAGAGTTTAGGATGTATTTTGTGTTTACTTTTTACTTTATGTAGGCTAATCTCGATCAATTCATCCTTTGATTCAATTTCATATGTCAAAAATATGCCAAAAATTAATTGGACTGTAGAATTTTTTCTGCGATACAATGTGACAAACGTTCGATGGCAAATTACTACTTATGAGAAAATATTGTTTGATTGTCATTTTAAAAGCATTGATGCTTCAACTTAGTAATGGCATTCAATTGATTTGCGCAACAATGTCTTGAACCGTATAGCTAAGTGGTTATTGTAATTTCATTATTAAAAAAAGAATAGTTTCTTAAATTTCTTGATTTTACGGAACTACTTTCTGAAATTTGTGTCGCGTAATTATTATTTTAATGATAAAAGTAGAATATGCCTATAATAACTATTCGTGACTCAAATTCTGCAAATGAATGATGAACGAATGAACGCACGAACATTGCGTGAGCGAATGATTCAAACTGAATAAAAGATGAGGTGGCTAATATGGTTTGGATTAGCTCATTCATATTGCAGATCTGGTTCAAATGAACCGTGCACAACCACCTATCTATACTTTGGATGAGTTCGGAAATGTCTAAGGTTTTCAACTCGGCGAGAATATCTCATTGTGCATCTTTGTATTTACTTTAATTAATGCTTGCCTTTTTAATTAACGTACCTGCTACCCTCTGTTTGAAGCTGCATTAGAAAGACAGTCAAAGCACAACTACCCATCAAGAAGAAAATAAACGTAACCTCAAATACTAAAATGTATGGCAAGCAACACATTTTTCGCCACCTCCAAGTCGATGATGATTTTACTAAAATCCAACACATTATTAGAACTGAGTTAATTTCAATTCCTAGAAGGCATCAATACCTGGTTTTGGTTTGAAGGCGCGATATAATCTTGTAGCAACAGCACCGTAATCGCTTTCAATAGCATCGTATAGTGAGCCAATCATCTGTACGACAGAATTTTCACCGCCTGTTGTACTACTAACGCGCGTTTGATCAGTGAAGTAGAATCGAATCGGTTTCGCTGATAGAATATCGTGCACGGGCGCGCCAGGCGGATGGCAAAACAGTATTTGCAATATTAGCTTTAAATTATTCATGTGGCTTGTCAGCTTTGTATTGAAATTGTAGGGCCAGTCCCAATCGTATCGCTTGCTCGCAAACCAGACTAGCGCTAGAAAGATGTACGACAGCAAAATTACGCCAATTCCAGTACATAAGCCGAATATCCAATTATAAGTTGATAGGCCGACGATCGTTCCGATTACTAAAGAAACGTGTAGGAGGATTATGAATAATAGCGGTGTGAATTTAAACGCCGGATCCATCCATTGTTTGGCAAAGTTTTTCATCTCATCGCGCAACTTGTTTAATAAAAATGATTTACCGCTGCCCCATTTCGCGTATAATCCAACCGTGATGGGCATGGAAAGCGACGGCTCGCTCAGCACGTCCGCCAACGCAGAACTGTACAAATCATATCCGAGCATATTTTCATTATCCTCATTGGTATTCAAGCGGCGCGCGCCAAATATTTGTCCGAGAATGGTTTTCTGATGGTTCATATCAATGTTGTAAGGATTTTCGCCGGCTTTGTTCGGCCGGTAGAGCAGATGACTGTGCTTCGGATTGCGCAACAAGATTTCAACGATTGCCTTTGATCGTGCACGCATCGCTATGTGTAAAGCTGTATCGCCTTTCTTATCCGCAGCGCCGACTTTCGCCTTCTTGTCGAGGAGAAGTTGGACGATTTCAGCGTTTCGCGATCGCACAGCTTTCAACAGCGGTGTGTCACCGTCCTTAGTAGCAATTTCTAAATCTGGATTGGCATGCAGCAGCATTTTAACAATTGCTACGTAGCCTTTCTCCACAGAAACATAAATCGCCGTTTTACGATCTTTGCCAGTCACATCAACATCCGCATACTTCTTGAGTAGCGCCTCAACTACAGCACGATGTCCGCCTTTAACCGCATGTATTAAATTCGTATCGCCGGACCTATCCTGTATGTTAATGTAAGCTCCAACATTCATCAACGACGATGCAATTTCGTAACATCCCTCCTTGCAGGCAAGTGTGAGCGCGCTACAGCCGTCCTTATCAAGCGCGTTTACGTTCGGTTTATACTCAAGTAATAAATGAACTATATCCTCGTAGTTGCCCTGCGTTGCAACCAGAAGTGGCGTCCACGAATACATGCCGGCAGTGTCTACATTCGCGCCGGCTTTGACAAGCAAATGTACGATTTCCGTGTAGCCTTTTCGCGACGCCCATATTAACGGCGTCGTACCATATTTATCGCCCATGTTTACCTTCGCGCCATGATTGATCAGAGCTTCCACGATCTGTGTGTATCCGCGACCGGATGCCCACAGCAAGCTCGATATGTGGAAGTTGCCGTGCGTATTTGGGTCCGCCCTATGCTGCAGTAGAATGTTGACGATTTCCGTGCGACCTTTGTACGATGCCCACATGATCGCCGTCCATCCACCCTGAATATTAATTTAAAAACAATTAATTATAATAAATTATTGTAAATAAGCTGGGTAGATATATACCATATCTCTATGTTCAATTTCTGCATTGTGTTCGAGTAGTTGTAGGATGATGTCGGTGTGACCCTCTTTGGCGGCGCATAGTAACGCAGACCAATTGTCGGAGTCTTCGGCATTTGGATCGGCTCCGTTTGCTAGGAGTTCGCGTACGAAATTTGAACGACCTTTCGTCGCTGCAAGTATAAGTGCAGTGCATCCATTCTACAAATATACAAAAACATTGCTGTAATTATCAAATAAAACATTTTTAAATAAACATAAATTAATAACCGTAGCGTTGCTATTGAAATATCTACTTATTATGCAAAACATATTAAATTTTAGATCATAAAAATACATAATGCAAAATGTAAAACGATATTATTCAGTTTTATGCTTCACATCAATTTCGAGAATGTATAAAACTCCTATTTATAGTTATTGACAGCTTACAACGAGATTTTATTGGTGTATTTTTCACAATACAAACAATTTATTACATTTAAAAATTAATATTTGCATTTACAGCTTTAAATGTCAACAAAGTACTTATACAAAGCATTTACAAACAGGGATTATAAAGTAGATTCAACTCTCTGTAGATCAAAGTCTAATGGAAACGAAAATTCTCACTTAGAGGATGTTATAATCGTATTTATTAAATCCCATAATAATGTTCGATTCTTCATCAAAATCTGTCAAAAAAGGCATCTAGTGAATAAGGGTATTTAAAGTGTGCTGAATTCAATGGCGTAAACCGTTTTTAAAAGTTAGATCGCGTTTTCGAGATATCTCAATTTGAATTTCTCAAGAATAATGGTGCAGATATGCATTAGAAGTGCATCTTATTAGTACTGACGTAATCTATAAGCGTTAACGCCTATTGTACGTATCCGAAAAATACAATAAAAATACATATGCTGCTACAGATATGCATTAGAAGTGCATCTTATTGGTGATGACGTTTTACTCTACGAGCATTCACGCCTATTGTATTTTTTTGCTTATTCTTAGGAAATTCAAATGGAAATATCTCGAAAACGCTATCTAACTTTTAAAAACGGTTTGCGCTATTGAATTCAGCACAGCTTAAATACCCTTATCCATTAGATGCCCTGTTTGACAGAAAAAAAAGTACTCAATTCGAGCACAGTGTAATAAATGCAGACCCATTATCGTATCAGTCCGGAATGTTAAAGCAAAACGGCTGTTTGTTAAAACCAAATAATTAATATGAAAAAAACGACGTATTATTCACTAAAAATTTAGTTGAATCATTCATAATATCATTCTTAGAATCGTAGTTATTAATATTCAACACACGATTAACATTAATAGAAAGAGAAATTGATTTTAATGATCGAAAAACTTAGGTTATTTTCAAAGTTATATAGATTTTATAATAATTTGTAACTTACGATTAGAACATGTTTTGCTATAAATGGTAATTGTGGTGAACATCAAATTATATATATAATTTGTGTATAATGGGACTAAGGAACTAGTATCTTCAATAAACTTGTTAGATAGCGCTCGCTCGTCCACGAAGTCCTCTTTTATGTAATTAATATGTATATAAATACTGCCGTCGTTAGCTAAAAGGCAGTAACTCCACCGTTTCGTAGTATCGCAATATGTATATTTGTCGCTATTGAAACCTTGAACTACGTCTTTTGAGAACTCACCTGGGTGGAGTTACTACTTTTTAAGTTAGGACGGCAAAATAGCTACTTTTATTAATATTAATGCGCATTTTTTGGTTCCGAAGGTTACACTTTCTGCAGTGAAGAACAATTTTTGATAAGCACACATAGTTATGGTTGTCGGCAAGAAAAATGACACAAGTCAAAATGATTATATAAGGGACTTTAAACTCCACAAATTCAGAAAAATAAAAAAGGTAGTACAGAGCGATTCTGGCAATTTTTTTTTACTTTTCTAATTCATTATTGTACCGATTTCATTTTTTAGGTTCTAGACATTATGGCACCAAGTAACTCCATGGAATTTGTCGCCAATTTCTTTAATAAGGGAAAAGATCCTCAATATTCAACGAAATGACTTTTTGCAGAGGACCACCTCTTTCAGAGAGTTACTAAAATTGGCGAAAAATTCGATGCACAAGAAATTTTGTGTATTGATGGAGATGATCATCTTGGTACTACAACTTTTAGAATGTAAGAATATAAAATGGGGTACTATACTAAATTGGAAATATACTTGCAATTTTCTTGAAAGAATCTTTTTCTACCACTTTACGCCTTTCTGTAATTCAAGAGTCCATTTTGGACCACCCTATATATTTGTGATATCTCCTATTAGTGTAAAATTACATACCTATTTAAGGAATTTATTTGTATTTAATTCTACTCAAATGACCTATCCACTGTTTCCTTCCAGTATTTTTTCCATATTATTCTAGCATGCATTACCCGTAATTATTAATAAATTTTCATTATTTGAAAGTGTAAGCTCATACTTTTCGTGGAACATTCCAAGGTTGATATTTAACATGTTTTCACCGAATTAAATACAATGTAGCAACGTAAAAATGTATAATTTGTTATTATCTTAATAAAAAATTATTTATTATTTGCCTGCTATACGAATGATGCCAAGTTTTCGTACATTTTCAACAGCAATTAACTATTTAAGCAAAAGATTTATGTCAGTTGGTGTGCGACCTATTGTTAAGCGCAGCGAACGCGCGCCCAAACATATGTAATTCAAAATGTAAAAATAAATGAGAAAAGGCAGTAGCCGATGGGATTACCTTTCGGCCGTACGCCGTCGTTGTCGTATATGTATTATACTATCTTACCTCATCGCGATCGTCGATCTGGACCTGCTTGTTCTCCAAGAACTGCTGGAAGCCATCGAAGTTGTTATCGTTGATGTACGTTGCCAGTGATCGATAGCATAACGACACCATGGAATCGGTTCGATGCAGCGTCTATCAAACAAATAAAGCGAAACTTTTAATGAACGCGATTCCAATTAACGTGCGCGTGTGGTGTGGTGTTAAAGCTCGGTGCGTTTCAATCTATTAATAAAACAAAACTACGACATGTAGAGAAAAGGTATTAGTTCCACAAAAAAGTTGCTGATTCGAATATGCATCGTAAATGTTGTTTTTGCATATCATGCAATGTGAGAGTGCTATAAAAATGTTAGAAGCATTATTATATTACAGGTACTGTTTCGGTAAACATTTTTATCAGAAAACAATCGACGAATACATACGTAGACACGTTTTAATGTCATTGTGTTTCTGGCTTAATGTAAGTTTAAAAATGAAATTACTGCTCGTCGCTCGTTTGGCAAACAATGCCCTAGCTATGTAGCACCGTTTCTTTTTTGGGTTTCTTTGGGGGTGTACGATTTCATCAGTTGAATGTACCGAGTAGTGTTTGTAATGGGTGAGTTTTTTAATCATCTATTTTTTTCTGACGAGCTTAATTAAGCGAATGATTGATGGACTTTTTTGCTGCGCACTATTTAAATAAAAAGCGTAATGAACGTGTGCGTGTTGAAAAAAATATTGTCATCGTCGGCGTGTATATAGTTCGATGGCGTAACATTTTTGAATAAATAATTGCGCCATTATTTGAATTGATATTTACATTGGCGATGTGATGATACAGAAGTAATTAAGGAGTAAACATCGAGTATAAAATAGTGATAAAAAGTTCGAATGTTAATTCAGTAATTCAAATTCATTAAAAGACAGTTCAAACAGAATAGTACCATTAAGTAGCGTGTCAATAAGTTGCAATCTGATACTTTCTTTTAAAAGCACAGATTCATGTTTGTTTAGCATTTCGTAGATGTTACGCTACTGGAAGTGTTTGACACTTTTTTATGTTTAGGTTAGAATAAGCTATCAGAAATTTCATGATTTTAAATAAACAATTTGAACTATTTATAGTTTCCTATAAATATTAACATGCTATCATTAAATTGGGTATCGCTGTATGGCAGTATGAAATCTATACTCTATTATTTTAGAATAGCAATATATAAATGCAAACTTGCTTCGAGACATTTGATTCTGAATTAACTCATTATCAAACAATATTGTGAAGATGCTGTTGATATAAGTACATACCTAACTTTATTGTAAATATGTATATATGTATACAAAGAGATAACTCTTATCTTGTTTATAAATACCAAACAGCCTTTTCGCAGGTTTTCGCTCGCATCAGTACAATGGCAGAAAGATGCGGCTTGCATTGCGCTACAATAAGTTTATTCATTTTTTAAATTACTATCCCAATTAAAATTAATTTTAATTATTGGGTTGGTTGATAAGTCATGACTATTTTCTTCATTTATCTGACAAAACAAAAAATAAAAAATAAATTTCGTTTTATTTTGCGAAAATTTCAACATTTATGTTATTGTATTTTTACTATATTGAATAACAAATCTATTCTATTAAATATAGTATTATTTTATTTGTTTGTATTATATTTTTTTAATAAACTACTTGCGATTCATCTGAAAAACGTTATTTGGTATACTGAAGAGATGATTTGGGTGAATCGAAACTAGCTTGACCACATAAATTATGAATAAACTAATACTTTACACTGACTAAAATAGATTAGTTAATTAATCACAGAACTAGATGCAATAAAAATTAATAACTTATTTCTTTCGTTTGTGATAATAGTGACATCTCGAGTCGCAAAATTCAATTCTAGTAATTCTATAACGATTTCGAATACACCTAGTATGTAAAAGTGATAGAAAACGATGGCTTTAACATTTTGATTCTAAGCATTCTTAATTCCGGAAAATGAACAGGATACACTAACTAAACCACTTCGTTCGCAAATAATGACTTCAGATTATTCGAATATCTTTTAAAAACATCCCAAATAATCATTGCATCAATTACGATAGTACTAAATTACTCTTCGATATGCCAAATAAAATTGTTTAAGTATGAATTTCACGTTAATTTTAACTTTTCCCTACCCCGATATTTAATGTTTATTTCAACCTAAAGAAGATATTAAAACAGTCAAAAGGTTTACGAAATTCTAAATTAACATAAATAGTCCCCCATAAAATAACGTGATAGCAAAGTAGTTAGAGTTGTGTATTTTATTATGTAATCCTTTAATGTTTTAATTAATTTGGCGAGCGCTTTGAAATTAATAACAAGTTTGATCAATATCGCGTATCATAAAATTTGTTAAAACCACATCGCTGCTAAAAATATCCATGCCAATTAGATATATTTTACTAATCAGCGCCTTAAGGTGAAATAATGCCACCAAACTAGTGTATTCATGTTTTTGCTTTGAAGAAACACGAATGATGAACATTCCATAAAGTATTTTGAACTAATTTTAGGAAAGTTTCTCATCAAATCAGACAGAATATTCAATAATGTAATATTAATATTTTTTTTTAAATTGTACTTTTTCAAAAGAAATAATTGGCATGAATTTTATCGCAAGTTTGACTTAAAATGAGTTAAAATGGCATTGTACTTACCATAAATTAATTAAGAAAAATTTTGAACAATTTAAAACAATTTTATCTAAAGATTTTAATGAATTAAACTTTTTCTAGTAGCGTAAACATTGTTTATTATAGCATGAAATCATAGATGTGTGTAGAAAAATCAAAAACAATTTTAATTAGTAGAAAGAAAAATGTCACCGACAGAATGTTTTATATCCAGCCGGCAATGTTTCTACTGACATCCATAAATCACCGCTGTATTTTAAAACAAAAAAAGCTTGTTAGCGTGGTGAATAAATATTGATTGAAAACACGTGAAATTAAAAGCCAACGTAAAATCACGACGCCATAAATCTGCACACGAAAATAATTTAACGCGCGCGCAAATTCTGCCAAGAAACAATTAATTCAACCGGCGCTACTTAATGGTATTATTTGCATATACTGTGCTCAAATGTTTACACACCAAATAGAAACCACCATGTTAAAAATTAAAAATTAAATAAATAAAAAGTTTAAACAAAAACATCAAACTTAATTAAGAACTAAAACTAACGTTATGCGAGTGCCTACGAATACCAAGACCCGAAAAATTAAACCAAGGAGTTTGGGCACCACCCTCGGGTGACGTTAGCGAGAATGTCGGCAAGTGCAGATGCGTCAGGGAGCCGCGCCACGTGCCCGGCTCGGGAACGTGAAGGTGCAGAAAGGAGCTCCTGCGACGTCCATCCGCCGGTGCCGAACCGGGTCCACCAACGCTGTGCGGCGTCACGGCAATGCTATGCCTAGATTTTTTACCCTCTGCCATCCTTCTATACAATATATAGGCGACAATCACACAACAAGTAAAAAACGAAAACAAAAACATGTAAATCGTGTTTGTTTGAGTGCACAATTTATGGTCGAGTACAATTTGAATTAATTACAATCTCATTTAGAGAGAGAGGGCGCAGCGTTGTAAAAAAAGCAAAGAGCAAAAACAAAGTTTTCACGACACTCTGTATATGAAGAAATTCTGAAAAAGGCACAGAAATGTATTGTAAATTATATTTACTAAATATACACGTGTAATGTGGAGGATAAATTCTTCATCTTTTTAACATTTATTTCCGTGTACTTGCATTACAAATATTACTTAAAAAGATCGTGACTGGAATTCTCCGAAGTCATTTTCAGCACAATTTAAAAATAATTTATTTGTAAATTATATTGAAATTGCATTAATTTTAACTTCAAGGTATTTTCTGTCGCTTGCGCATTACTTATTAGAAGTGGGTATGTTTTATTTCTAAACATATTTGTTACTAAAGGGTTTAGCAGTATAAGAGGTCAATTTGGCCCCAGCAACGGATTTCTTTGAATATTCATAAAAATGTTCCTTAATATTGTGTAATCAATTTTGGAGATTTTCAGCTCCATATCACTTCGCATAAGGGTGGTAGGGGGGTGAATGTCAAAATCTATAAACCTTAATAACTC
>JARJDW010023938.1:0-19695 GCA_030264715.1 Adinopsis sp. GC000173 | reverse complement strand
TGAATAAGCAAGAAAAAATCAAGTAGCTATTGATTAAATATTAATTAAATGTATAAATTCTTCAATTTCAAAAGGCCTTATTAGGCGTACATTTACTTTATTTTTTGAGTATTTAATAAAAGAAGCAAGTGCCTAAACATTTATTTAAATCTTATGTAGAGATAGTAGATATACCCTATAAATGCACAGAAAAAATAAGTAACTATTGATTAAATATTAATTGAACGGATAATTAAAATGAGCATAATGATTAAATTATGAATTTCAGTGGATTCATCAATTGAAATTGAATTTAATTAGTATATATGGCATAATGATGGGATACCTCCTACCTATAGAAATTAAGTGAGACATATTTATATATAATTGCAAATTCTTGGAATTGATTTGATTAAAAATGTAATTTGCAGGCACGGCCTCGTAGACATTTTCATCATTTTTCTTTTAAAATATATTTTAAAAATTATATAGGTAGATATACTTACATTTGCTGTATGTTACTTACTGTAGTTACTGAGTAAATTTATTTCTATGTTTCATAAAGATTTTCTATTAATTTTCCACAGATTACTTTCTTCTTAAATTGTATGTAAGTACATGCGTCCATTAAATAAGTATTGCGGTACAGTTACGTTCAAATTATTATGAATTGCAGTAAAAAGAATGTTAATTGGTGATATTTTAGGAATTGTGGGATTGATAAATATATATTGATGGAACAATCTGTTCACGCTGTTATTTCTGGTAATTATCGATGAATAATGCTTCATATATTATAAATCTTTTCGCGTGCGCCTTTCATTCATTGCCTGGTAACTGATTTATTTTATCGCCCAAATCATTTTCAATAATAATAAGCAATGACGAGTCTTTCATGCTTATTGAGATAGAGTAATATATGATAGTTTTTCGTTTAACTATAGATTTAAGAGTTACTTTCATTGCTTAAATCTGGAATCATTAATAATTTACGAAAAAAAAAATTAAATCGTACCCATTATTCCAAAATCTGCTTTCCAATACTGAAGTAATTTTAGAAGGTTTGATAAGTTTCACAATATATTAGCTAAAATTAGGAGGTGTATTCCCGATTTCGATTTTTGATATTCGCTTTCGATCGACTAATTTAAAAGGACAGAATTATATCAATGTAGGCCTGGTGTAAAATATTAACAAAAAATTATGTCGATACATTTAAGTTCTATGGTAATATAGACATTCCCAAACAAAATACTTAAGTGGTTAATTTTAATTGATATATTCTCTTTATTTCTAAGTCAAGCAAATATGGACTCAGTAGGTCTACTTTAAAAAGCATAAGGGAATTCAAAATAAACAAACAATATTAATCTAGATCAGGGATGGATAACCGTTTTTATATTGCGGGCTAAAGTAAGGAAGTCAATTTACTCACGAGTCAAAATGTAGTTAAACAAAGTACAAATTTGAGACTTTTTAATGAAAAACTTACGAAAAGCATCTTGAAAATCTAAAATTTGTATTTTTATGAAAATTGTACTTTTTATCACAAATCTCCTTAATACTTTTTGAAATGTTATAATAAAATGCACTAATTTGAATATTTTAATGAAGAATGTGGGAAAATCATTTTTAAATATGTTGGATGAATGTAAAACAGTACATATTATTCCTGATTGAAGGTTTTTGAGTTCCGTATATGGCCCGCCGACTAGAGATTTCCCACCGTTAATCTAGATCTCCCAATGCCTTCAACTAAGATTTAAAACTTGAAAAATTGCAGCAATTTCCAAATTTGGCATGCAATTTGAAATATTGCATAAAAACCATTGATTGTTTTTCGCAACAATTGATATCGACAGCGTTATTTTTAGCACACAGTTTATTAAAACTGCGCTTATTTTTAGCGTGTTGTACCTTAAAAATTTAACGATTATTTGGCGCGTAAACTTATAAATAATACTCCTACAACATAAAAATGATTCACTTTTCGTGTGTGTAATTCAGTTTCAATAGAGAATGAATAAGGTTTTGTGCGAATGGCACATTTAATACGTGTTTGACACATTAAAACGTCATTGTTTTATAATTATCACAGTTATGGCGCGCGATTATTTGCCTTTTTCAAACAAATTTTCATTGCACAATTTTATTATCGCCATTTTTACGATCAGCATTTTCAAAAATAATTAATTTCCTCTCGCTCTGTAGGTAGACAATTAAACGGTTTGCAACAAATTAACCGCGCTTCGAACAAAAATGGCAAAATTGCTAAATAATACGTACTTACACATTCGAAGGCTGGCAATTATGCCCTCCGTACGCTGGTTTTTTTTTCGTTGTTGTCTTGCTTATTGAAAATTTATTACACCATTTTTTTTCCTCTTTATTAAATCACACGAAGTGCATCATCGTGTAAGGAATGCCATGCAATTTAGCAAAGCGCAATTTTCACATATGACTCAGCGTTGTAATCCTTCTTTTTTTCTGCTCTCGCGCGCTGCTTTCTTATAGCGCAGATCAAATTTTCATAACTTTATTATTAAAATGTGTATGTGCGAATTAAGCGCGAATTTATGGTCGCGCTGAATTGTCTTTTTGTTGCATTGGACGCCGTTTAATGAATTCGCGGAAGAATTAAATACTAATAATAAATGCATTTTTTACATTGCGAATCGAGCTGGAATGCTTAATGTCTTTTTACGCATTTACTGCGATGTTGATGATGATGCTCGCGTCGCGCTAAGCATCGTTTTTAAGGACGTGTTCTCGTCGAAAAGCGAGAAGAAAAAAAATTGTAATAATCTTTTTCAATGCGCGCAATGCTCACAACGTTGTGCTTTCAAGTATGACACATTCGATGTATTTCTGAGAAGTTTCTTTCCAATCAATGTATGAATGACTAATTCTTGTTATAAGAAATTTGAGGAATTTTACCGTTTTCTTATTATGTAACGCCGAACAATGATTTCCATTTGATGCTGCAATTTCTGAAAATTCTATTCAATATCGGCTTTGCATAATATTGTAAAATTCCGTTTCATAGAACAGTTTCAATTGAATAATAATATTTTGTTCGTTATAATTGTCAATTAATGAAAATAATCGGTTTGATGATAAAGAACGAATGCAACATCGACAATGTCTGATGCAAACGAATTGCTTGTAAAAAAGATTACTTGCTATTTTTACAAAAAACGATGTCATTTGTTTACCCATTTAATGCATGAATTAATTATTGCATGAAGACACGTTTGCTATCGATATAGTTAGCTTGAGACAAAATCAAAAGCAAATTATTATAAGACTATCATAGAAGTCTGTATAGATGCAATAGGCCTAACTACTATAGATTGGGGTGATTAGGTTGTTTATGGAGTGATTATGACACGTCCGTAAATTTAAAAACCAAAAATGATGCCAAATAAAATCACTGGGGTTGAGAGAATATTTTGTAATTGTGAATTAATGAAAATAATCGGTTTGGTGATGAAAAACGAATGCAACATTGGCGATGTCTGATGCAAACGAATTATTTGTAAAAAATATTTTAAAAAAATTGATAGGTATCACTTGTTATTGTTACAAATAAAACGATGTAATTTGTTTACCCATTTGTTGTTTATTTATTCCTGGCATTCTTTTTAAGTGGTTCTGCAATGCCTGAAACCGCTTCAATTGCATAACTTGCACAATATATTCTTTGATGATATTTATTACAATTAAGATTTAATAAAATAATTGGATTGAAGTACTTGTAACTACTTTACAATAATTAATATATTGAAATAATAAATTGTTTTATATAATTATCTTGAAAGAATCTTAAATATCAATTATTAAAGATGAAAAAATAACAAGGTATATATGCTAAACGTGATGGAAATAGCCCTAATTTTAAAATTACATCTAGTGTTTGATCAATTTCTATTTAGCCAAACTTTTTGTGTTTAAAAATCCAAATAGTACAACTATTTGATGAGAACATTTTAGAAGTAAGAAGTAACAGATATAATATAATAATAATAAGTAATTATCTGGTTATTAGATCATAATCTATAAATGATTTTATCCAATTGCATACACTATAGATTCTAGTTAAATCAAATTACTTTTACATAAATTTTCGCTTATACAAATTCGTCATTAGTGATTAATAATGAACATTCTAATAAGAGAAAAGTCATGAAAAATTATTAGTTTGGTGGTTAAATATGATATTTTTCTAGATTTTTCTAATATCTGTTTACATTTTTTTAAATTATAACTTCAAATAAACGTCGTTTCTTGGTTTCCCCATGATTTAAATATATTACGATCTTTAAAGTACCCAGTTAACATTTTTCAAACAAAATCATTAATCGAGTTGTGTAGTGAAGGACTCATCTATTTCTAAGTGCGTTTTTAATTGTATAATAACCATCGTTACATTTTATTACTAATTTTAGCAATTAATTGTCAATTTCAATGAAAATAGTACGACTTGTTTGAAAAGCTAAACAAGATGTATGAATATAATTGTAAACAAGTAAATGATTGATTAGATTGTAACAAGAATTATTTGTGTATGATAAAAATAAATTGATTTGTTTGGACACTACCGCCCACCGACAATAACAATATCATTGCTACAACATAAATATTTTAATAAAATTATGATACATTATTTTCTTGCACTTTTTGCCAAGTTTGAAGATCCTTTTTTTGTATTACCATTAGAATAATAACCATGTATTTCATGGCTATTCCAATTATCGATTAATGAATTCATTTGTTTTTGTAGAAAAGACGCTTTGTTTTAAGCTGAATAAAGAAGGGGTGGATAATTTAATCAATGTCTGTTCATTAAATTCTATTTTGTTGAACTAATTAAAATTGAGTAAATATTTATTGTAATTATCGTTGATTAAGAAGTCGTTAGTTTTTCTTTACTTTTAATTTCTCTTTGCATCTTTTATAAAATATTGTTATCATTGTCAGCTTATATTAAAAATTTCTAAACAGGTTTTAATGTATTTGCGTTCTTCTCTTTATCTAATGAATGTTTTTCTATTTTTTGTATCAAAGACAAATTTCATTATTATATACTCGTATAGCCTGAAACGTAATTACTTTTCAATCATTTTCTAAAAACATATTTATGATTTAAAATAGTGCGCGCATATTTTCTATCGTAATTAAAGCATTCTACTAAAATTTCTAAAAAATTTAGTTTCACTTATAGATAATATATCTACATAATATTTTCTTAATTAAATAGTCATTATATATTTTATTTGACATATTCTTGCTTATACTTACCAATCAGTGTCGTTTTACCCCTAAGGACACGCTTTAAAAAAGATTGATGCCTTTAAGCGCTCGGAAAATGAATTTTACCTAGTGTTAGTTATATAAATAAGACCAATGCATGTTTAAAATATTTTTAGCCTCAATTAGTGAATTAATTAAATTAAAAACTGTTATATTTTGAATTAACCATATTTTTAAGAAAGTCCTAAGGAACGTTGACGGAAATTAAAATATTTAGAGAAATGTAACCACTTATTCTTTTAATACCACCTTGGTCCTACGACCTGTCTTACTGCGGTATATTGAGAGTATTAATAAAATAATGCTCCTACAATAAACGTGTCGAATTGGAATTCATTTCCTTTATAAAACAAATAAGTTATTCGTTTAGCGGCGAATTCCTTTAAGTCGTTAAGCGAAAAATATCTGCGGTCTTTACATTTCAAATATTACTTTACTTTATTTATTATTTACTTTACAAAATAATGGTATTAATATATATTCACAACATCTTCTAAAAAATGCGATAAAAGTATCTCATTGAATATTGCGGAACAGTCCATTAATTGAATTAGTAAATATGTACTTTAATAACTATAATATTTTACTGGTTTAGTAACCAATTCCTTTACAAATCATTGATAAACGAAATATTAATCTACATCGGTGATGTTTGAAAATAGAGGTCCTCATTCTTTTTTCATTAGCGTACTTCTTGCCATCTTATTTTTCTACTTTATTTTCTTTTCTCATCATAACTAATTTTTTCTGCCCTCTAAGCAACCCATTTTGTAACCCAATACGTATGCGTGCCCCAGATTGGGAACCACTGTTTTAAATCATCATTAAAAATGTATTTATACAATTTTTTAATATAGATAATAAGTTAAACCAGCAATACTAATATTTTTGTTATAAAATGTCACATGTCACAGAGGATGTATAAAAGGGAAGGATTTACTTGAAAGCAATCCACGATTGTTATTACAACCATCATACACCATGTTTTGCTGTATCAAATTTTATTATTTAAGGGATTTTTTAATTCATCATTCGGTGAGCAATTTAGTGCTTGAACGACACGACATTAAAAATCCCACATCGAAAACTTATGCAGTACGTGTGTAATACGACAATTTGATGGCTGACAAAACATTTTAATGTTTAATTTAGTTCTTTGCGAAGCCTTCTTGTTACAACCTAAACCCTCAACATGGATGACATAATCTTATTACAGTACAATTTATTATAAACTGCGTCAATCGGACATTCATTGCCGGTGCGTAGCAAGTAATATTTTAGCGGTTTACACAGCCATTCAATAAAATTTTAACTAACTGTTATGCTAATCAGCTGATTTTTTCTACATCGCTTTATTTACTCTACCGTGCAATCAGTGTGCGCTGCCTCAAATTAAATTCTTAAACTTAGATTAACTCAATGTTGTTATTTTCTAATTACGCCGCTCGAGGTGAATAAAATTTATATAAAAAAAGCGCAGCGTTTATGTAATCCGCTCAATGTAAATTAATTTATTTTAATAATAAAACATGACAGATAATATAATTTATTATTATAAAAATGGTAAAATATCGTGCTACGCTTATTACCTATTACTTCACAACAGCGCCTATAAACAACAACGCGTTCGGTTTCACATTCTCGCCTGACGACGGATGACAATGCGACTACTGACTGACGAAAACGTTAAGAATTTCTCCTTTCAATCGGCAACCTTTCTCAGATGATGACGCACTTTCGTTTGGTGCTGCGGTGACGCACACGAATTCTTCACCAACGGACGCCCGATTATCCAATCAATTAATTTAATTAGCTTAGCATGTGCGCGCTGAACGCGCCGCGCGTTGTTCACATTCATCGCACGGCACGGCGACGATTTTTGAGAGGAAAATCGAAATCGATACTTCTTCTCCTCGTCAGGCAAGCAACGCAACAGAAGCTCTCTCATACATGAATGAGATTATATGAAAATTATTATGCGGCTTTAAGGTCTACTGCATTGCAGACGTTTTGTTTTCGAAATATGTAGTTACGTAGAAGAGATACATACGCGCAAAAATCGAGCGGACGATTTTTAAGTTAACGCACGGTAAATTATGTTTCGATAAAAAATAATCGATCACACTGTGCATCAAATTTACAATGTATATAAAAGTAGCTGTATATCTGATATGTAAAGAATTAACTCGTTATTGAGTTATAGTACCTAAATCATATTATTTCAGAGTGTTTTCTTCATGAAAAATGACGTTTTGTCTTTAACAAATAGATATTGAAAATAAAAATTAATCTTTATAGATTTTTAAGTTGTTTTTAAACTATTTAAAAAAAATGCATGGTCTTTACACAAGATAAGAATAAACAAATAAAAGTTCCTTGATTTTTAGTTTTGGGCTTTCAAACTTTTCTTGAATTTTTAGCTTAATTTCTAAATTAGTGGTACCTAAACACTGAAAATTATTTTTCTATTTCAGCTTTTTAGTTCTGCGTCGGTGGCAATTGAACTAATAGATAACTAATATGTTTATGTTGTCATATATCTTCATTATTTTCTGCCGTGTCCCTTTACAATTTTGTTTTTTAATCTGTACTTCTTTTCTACCTAGTTAAGATATGGTCTTATTTAATGTAACACTTATATTAGATGCTCGTAAAATCAATTTTAGTGAATTTCACTGAATTTCCCTGCTGTTTCACAATCTTTCGATGAATTTTAGTGAATTTCCCTGCTGTTTCATCATCTTTCGATGAATTTTAGTGAATTTCACTGATTTTTTCATCATTTTTTGATGAATTTTAGTGAATTACCCTGGTTTTTCTTCATTTTTCGATGGATTTTAGTGAATTTCACTGTTTTTTACTGTTTATTCACTGAATTTCACTGCTTTTCCATCATCTTTCGATGAATTTTAGTCAATTTCACTGATTTTTTAATAATTTTTCGATGAATTTTAGTGAATTTCGCTATTTTTCATCATTTTTCGATTAATTTAGTGAATTTCACTGTTTTTTACTGTGTTTATTCACTGAAATTCACTGTTTTTTACTGTATTTATTCACTAAATTTTACTGTTTTTTCATCATTTTTCGATGAATTTTAGTGAATTTCAATATTTTCTCATCATTTACTGATCTCGTAAATATTGTAATAACTTTATTTTAGATTGTATATAAGTTTTATCCATTTATTTTTAACCAAAATATTATTTATTGATTACCTATTATGTTAAATATCAATGATATTTGCAGTTTTCTAAATGTAACTGTTTATTCACTAGAATGTATACTGCTTTCGTAATACTTTTAATGTTTTTATGATAACGTTTTAAATAATATTTTTTTATAATAATAAAAATTGCCGACTTTTTAACATTCACATCACATAGAAGTGAACTTCGATATAAGATTTTTGGTCCACAATCTCCGTAGAGTTAAGAAATGATATTGAGTCAAATATCTATATATATATATATGCAATCCGGAAAAGGATTGACTTCTTCTAGAAACTCACATGCAATATCATTCAAAGCTAATTTATTTGGTTTCGAGTGAAAGTTATCTGTATTTAAATGATGACTTATTGAATTTAGTTTGATTTTAAAGTGATGGTTGCTGTTTGTGACGTTTATAGGCAAAAACTGCTGCAAATTTCTAAACATTGTATTAGCAAATAAGTATTAATCCTCAATCTATGTTTAGTTTATGAGTAATTTTTAAGTAACTTACATTTTTTGTATAAAAGTTTTCCCATAAAAAGACTTGGTGCAACAAAATATGCATAAAATGTAACTTGTTACAGAAACTTTTGCACACATAAGGTCGTTTTTCAAACGAAGTTTGTTTAGTTTTTGATATTTTCTTAACTAATAAAAACTGAAAATTGCTGAAAAGCCATCATATTTCCATCGTTAAAATTTTTAAGGCGATTGTTATGCAATTGATGGCAAATAGGTAGGAGGCTAAAACACTAAAACTTTAATGAATAATATGAAATTGTGAAGGTAATCACTATAAAAGTGTCATAATTTAAGACATTCATTGTCTTTGAACGATTGTTGAGCGTTTTTACAACATTGCTCACACATGTTTTATTTTCAAACTAAATGCGAAAACAGATGAATTAATCGGCGATTTTTAAACCTACGCAGCAACACTCTTACACTTCAATTTTCTTCTCAAAAAAAAAAAAATAATCTAGCCAAATATATAATATATATAAACATCTAGTTTGTTCTAGAAAAGGACGCAGACAAGGTCGCTTCCAGACTTTTTCAAATAATGTTATTTTCTGGAATGACTAAAATTAAGTGGTGAAACTTGATTAAACGCACTAAATAAATAAATTCATTTGTTTTTCTAGTTATAGTTAATAAGTTTAGATGGATACTTCACTGTTTCGAATACTAATTCACCTCAGAGAACGAATGAATTAACGTTATTAAACGAATTAAATCCGGTATTGCTTTTTAATCCTTTCAGTGCTAAATTACTTTTTCAATTGGAAATCAACAAATAAAAATGATTTTGTTGTTTATTATACATGGCTATACCTAGACTGTGCATCAGTTATTGCATGGAAACATGACAAAGTTAAATGAATAGCGTATTGATACGCGAAAAACAAAACACTCTAAAAGCAAATTATTTAAGTTATGTTGGAAGTCGGAATAGTTGACATAGGCCTAAGCGCTATAATTGGGGTGATTTGTTTTTCCAAGGTAGCGATTATTATATTATTATGACATGTCTGGCAAAATTAGGTTTCCTTGTATTTATATGTAATTAATAAATTCGAAAACCCAAGAATGATGCCAAATAGAATCACTGGGGTTGCGAGGGTATTTTTACAAAGACATTGTGTTTCAATTTTTGAAATACACTTATCAAAGTCGTCGAATTAAACCACGTTGTTAATGCAACAGTCGTGCACTTTTCGATATAACAAAATAATAATCCAGCTCAATTTGTTCTAAAATAAAGGACGCAGACAAGGTCGCTTACAGAGTTTTTCACATAGCTTTTTTGTCTACGTTTTGCTATTTTCTAAACTGACACAAATGATGAAATGATAAATGGTGAAAAATTGATGAAAGCCGCAAAATTAAGTGAATAAAATCCGTAATTTTTTATATGAAGTAATAAATAGTTTTACATTTTTTTTATATTTATCAAATATTTTTTATAGATTGTCTATTGAAATTAATTAAAAATCTTCAAAAAGTGTGGAAATCGTTTAATATTATGTGGAATGTATTGACAGGAATCTAAGGCTTTGAGGGACACTGCATTGCAGACATCGAATTTTGGAAATAGTCGCCAAACTCAACCAATCAATCGATAAATAATTCTTTGTTGTACGTTATGTATTGAAAAACAGTTTAATTTATTTTTAAAAACGTGAGTGACAAACGTATGATAGCAAACGTCATTTTTTACTTTGTCTTTTTTAGCTAAAGGTTAAAAATTTAACTAAATTTGCAAAAATAAGAAAGCAACTTTTTCAAATAATTCATCTAATGAATTTTAAACGTTTATTAAACATTTCTATTAAATTTTTTTCACTGATTTTATGAGGCTTTAGAGCCCACTGCATTGCAATCAATAATTTTTTCAAATATATAGCTGCTAATAAGCCAATGACTAATGCAACAGTTGTTAATTTTTCATCCGAACAATAAATTGGACTAAATATTTAAACGAGTTTAATTTGTTCTGAAAAAGTAATAATCTGTAAATAAGTATTTCTAAATATGACATCAATTTTTATTTTTTAAATATTGTCTAGTAAAATTAAAAGAAAATGATCCTAAAAATGCTTTTGAATAAAAAAACAATTTCGATTTTTTACAGCAACTTTGCAGACCCTAAATCAACAATTTTACGTGCACATACATTTTTTTAATTGAAACAATAATTTGGCAAACTACGTAAAAAGCTTAATTTATTCTACAAAAGGATGCAGACAAGGTCGTTTATAGAGATTTTCCAGTGATTACTTTTTACGAAGAGACATCTGCAAAATTCGAAAAATATTACATTAATTAATTTTTAATGTTTATGAAACATATCTGAAATAATCAGTTGCAAAATTACAAGAATCAATCAATTAATCAGAATGATTTAAAATGGGAATGTTTCTTAAGTATTTTTACAGTGACTCCTAAGGCTTTGAGAAATCACAGCAATCTATAAATTAATCTACGATTTTCAAACTAAAGCAACAGATTTATATATAATTACATTTTTACATCAAAACAATAATTTGATAAAATACGTAAAAAGCCTAATATATTTTTAAAAGGATGCAGACAAGGTCGTTTATAGACTTTTCCCAATCTGCAAAATTTTTAAAATACTGCATTAATTAATTTTTAATGTTTATGAAAGATGTCGGAAATTCTCACTTGCAAAATTACAAGTAAAAGCAATCAGAATGATTTAAAATGGAAATGTTTCTTAAATATTTTTACAGTGACTACGAAAACTCTGAGGTTCACTGCATTGCAGACGCTGAATTTTTGAAACAACCTTCGAAGCCGATGATCTTTTAACTAATGCAACAGTTGTAAATTGACACTACATCCAAATAATAATACGGCTATCTAAAAAAGTTTAATTATCTATTCAAAAATACTTATTATATTTTTCTGGAATAACACGTGAAGCTAAGAAAGTTAGAAGGTGATAACTTAATGAAATCGAATAAAATTTATATTTTTTTATGTGTTGTATATAATTTATATTATATGCTACTATTCATAAAGCATATTTTTTAAATACTCGCTTCTGTTATTACCATAAAATTTAAATGAAAGTTGAAAACAAAATTTGTTGTTGTTGAATGTGTTTACAACTATGAACTTAACTGCATTGCAGACGCTCAATTTCCGAATTAGTCGCAAACGCGTCGCATTAATCGACGATATGCTGTTTTTTTGTGAACTAACGCAACAAGCCGCCCGCCGCACAGCACACTTAAATTTTTCTTTCGAAAAAATAATTTAACACTACGCGCATATGTATATAAAAAATTTAATTTGTTCTGAAAAAGGTCGCAGACAAGGTCGTTTACCCTCCGTTTCCAAGAATGGCTAGACTTTATTATTATTTTCGGTTGTCCCTTGTGTTGTTTTCTTTTTTTTTGCAAAAAAGTCAACACCTATAAATTTTCTAAGAAAACCGTATACGATAATTAGCGCGCTCCCTCAATCAATATTAATATATACATTTACATGCATGGGCCTAATGAAATAATTGTTCACATTTTCTATTTTTTGCAGGAAAAGAATTCGTTTCTAAATTACAATGTGTCGTGCATTTTAACGTTGCCACCGTATCAGCGACAAGGTTATGGACGGCTGCTTATTGATTTTAGTAAGTTTTTTAATTTATTATGGGTGCGATTGTGTGTATGTGTGTCTGCGTGCGTATGCATTTGTTTTTTCCTTCTTTCTTCTCCAATATGTGTGATATTTTTAAATGCATTGATTACGACACGCATTTCAATTAATTTTAATTAATTGGTGCTTGTTTTGTGTTACTTAATTAACCGTACAGGATGTTTTAAATGTCTTAAGAATGATCAATTAATTATAGAAAATATAATTGTTTGCGATGGTAATTTAAATATTATAGATTTTTGCCGGATGTTTTAGACGTTTATTATTAGGAATTAAGTAAATAATTGATGGCAATATGAGAATTGCAATAAATTATTTAGATAATTGCATTTGTTTATATGTCATATTAACAGTATTAATTTCTAAGTTATTGTTGTTATAATTTTACTGTAAATAAGGTTTTTTATACTTTAATGTTTGCTTAACAATGGATACGAAGGAGTATATTACTTACAAAATCCTAAGAATTAAATATTTTGTAGCTTTTTAAAACAATTTTAGTTATTTTTAGTGCCCAAACATATTTATTATAGTTAACGATTCTTAAATATTATTTTTTCTTTTATGATTGGTTTGAATATTGTTTCTCAAAATACTTTACGATTTATTAAAAGAAGTAACAAGAATTTAGTTAATAGCAATGAAGTTTGATAAATATTTTTAATAAGAAAGATGGTGTTAATTTTTGCTCAATTATTTTAAACTTGCTGTCTAAGATTGGCCTACCTAGTGTGCTAAAATTTCAACTTCAATCCAATATAAATTGAAACATTTTTGATGTCAAAGGTCAACGAAGAAATGAAAGGAAATTGCAAATATTTTCATCTAAGGAAAACTGCATCTATAATTTAATGTTTGAGATTCTAATAATAATAAGCTGGTCATTAAAAATTGTTATGTACGTCTTTCCAGGAAATACGCTTTAAGAATTTATCTTTTTTTAAGGGTGTAAATATGTTTTGCACGGCTCTGAAGTTGCGACGATTTGTTTTTTAATTTTTTTAAACTTTTAGTATTTCCCCCAAAATACTTTATGACGTTTATTAAATTTGTTCAAGAAATGAGAAGTACTCGGTTGGAAGCATTGAAACTCGATAAACATTTTTAATGTCAACGAAAAATCGAAAGGCAATTACACGTATTTCCGCGCAAAGAAAAATCCATCTAAAATTTTAGGTTTGAGATGTTGATCATTAAAAATTGCTAGAAATTGTTATGTACATCTTTCCATGAAATACGCTTTAAGAATTTATCTATTTTTAAGGGTGGAAATATCTCTTGCACATTGGCGCCGCTGAAGCACGCGACGTCTGTTGCTTAACAACATAAAGAAATTCAGTTTTGACACGTTTTCTTCTTACTCTCACTCGAAATTAAATCATAATTCATTTATAAATTACTGAAAACATGTTTGATATTTCACAAGCGAAAAATAGAATTTGTTCTATTTTCCATCTTTAGTCATTTTTATTTAACGTTATTTATTCGGAATATTCAAAATTATCTGGATTATGTTTACTTTATAATTTTATCTCTGCGCACTGTTTTTTAATTAATTTCATTTTTTCTATTACTAATTTTATTCCTTGACTATTTTCAGATATTTCTAGAAATTTTACGCTAATCTTATATTGATAGATAACATTTATAATATTCGATACTTCAAATTATCCCAATATATCCCAATGAAAGTAGTGAAAAACCGAAGTTAATAGCATAAGAATTAAAATAAACCCCAAACAGAGTATAAAATTATCCTTAACCCATTTAATTTTTATTAAAGAAAGCCTCAAACCATCAGACAGAACTATTTTGAGATAAGTAAAATTAAAATATTAAAAGATAAACTAAATAGACATATTCTAAAATCCTTAGCAAACTATGTGGAAAATGGAAAATAAACAATGAGACGTTTTACTTAAAATCGCAGAACATGAACGTAAATGAACGATTCCTAATAAAAACCAGATGAAAAATGCGAAAAATGTATGTCGAAATTCGACAAGCTGTTGAAGGCCGGCCACTGTTGTTTATTGACTTTTTTGCATTACTCGAGAATTTCCATGAAAATCCCCCAGTGCAAATACTCTTATCAAAGAATATGATGAACTTTTGCATGAACCCAATAATAAAAATTGATAAATTATATTAAAATGTAATATAATTTGACGTGTTTAAAATTCCCCGGATATTTATTGTTAAAAGTGATGCAAGTATAATAACTAGATTGATTTTTAATAATCAAACACATAGGTATTATTAATTTGTTAAAATCATGGTGTGAAGGCCAGGAAATGCGTTTAAATTGCTTTTACCTTCGCATTATAGAAAAAATCTATCAGCTGTTTAATTATTCTTTGTTGAATTTTGCAATTTTGCTTTGTTCGAAGCCTTTTTTTATTGCCACCTCGACTGAAACAATCCAATTTAACATGTTGTAGGAATAAAGCTTTTGCACGCATTAGTAAAGTGAGTATTATAATATGTTGTATACGCGCTCATAGGAAATTTTCTTCAATCATCTCATGAATAATATTTGCTAAAATAAAATAATAAGCGCGTTTTGAGAGAGTAATTCGCACATAAACAGATGCAAATATCACGTTTTAAAAATAGCGCTAATCGGATTCGAACGATTGCAAATAAGAAGGAAAAAATAATTTCGCCCGAATTCGTGTGGGACTGGCTCGGTTTGATGATTAGTTTGTTAGTATAATTAATATGACTTTTGCATATTTTAGCCACCTACATTTTGAACTATAGTTTATTTATCTCTACTTAACAATAAAACAAACGACTGTTATTTATTCCGGACTATAAGATAATATCTTCTATTTGCAATTTAAAGTTAATTAATATCGTTTAGTTTGCAATTATAATTTTCTAAAATTACACGTTAGTTTTCTTCAAAAATTTAACTGTTCCAAATGTGTTTTCGCTTAAAAAATGAATCAAATAGACATTTTTAAAAAATCTTTAATTTAATAACTATTTTATTTGAGAACAATGAATTTATATCAATCAAACTTATTATATACTCCAAATGGAAACTATTTAAAAATTATTTGCACAATAATTAGGAAATTGGGAGCTAAACCTAATTTTCGGGTATGGTTCAATAAATTCAGGAATATTAGTTTCAAAGATAAATGTCTTCACCGTTGAATTGGAACAATTAAATAATTTTTTCTTTTTTATGTTTTATTATTTTGATTCTTTTATTATTACGAGGTTCAAACATTGATCTTTTGTTGGTAATTTTGCGAAAATCATTTTTTTACGTCCAAACTTCATGAAATATAAGCCAATTTCTTAATTTGTGTTTAAGGAATTAGGTTTGTGTTTGCCTCCTCAGTTTTCAGCTCAAATCAAACTTACAAAATTTAAGCTTAAATTGTTAGAAAAGTTAACAATACCTAATCATTTGTTATGATATTTGCCCAATAATTTGGAAGATGGGAGGTAAACCCAATTTTTTTCGGGTATGCTTTAAAAAAAATCAAGAATTTTAGGTTTAAAGATAAAGATAAACGACTTTGATATCGAATTGGGACAATGCAACAAAACACTGCATGAAATATAAGCCAATTTATTAATTTATGTTTAACGAACTCGAATTAGGTTTGGGTTTGCCACCCCTGTTGCCAGCTCAAACCAAATTTAAAAATTTAGTCTTAATAAATAACAATGACTAATCATTTTTACGACACATGTATCATCAAATTAAAGTTACTTCCAAAAATATGAAGTGATATGGTCAACTTTTATTTGGAAAACAGTATTTTCCTTCATATTCTAGGTATTGGGCTTTGTATCGTTGTTTTTTTTTTAAATATTATGATGCCCAATATACATCTTTAAAGGTCTTCAAGCCTGAAACTACTAATTTGGATACAGACAATTCAAATTAGGGTTGATCCCTTGATACTCACGACTGAATTCTCAAAAAGATTCACAATAGGTTTGTTTTTTATTCCAGTTTGCACCGTGTTTTTTAAGGTCTTCAAGCTTGAAACTACTAAGTTGGGTACAGAGAATTCAAATTAGGGTTGCTTCTCGGGGATACTCACGACTTCAATTCCAAAAACAGATTGACAATAACTTATCATTTTAAGGACATCTGTACCATCAAATTTAAGTCACTTCCCAATATTTGAAGTGATTTGGTCGCATTTTTATTTGGAAAACTAGTTTTCTTTCTATCGCTTTTTGGTTTTGGTATTTTATCGCTATCTTCTTAAAATATTATGATGATGAACCTCTTTTATTAGTATTTTCAAGAAAATGTATTTCTGCGACCAAAAATCGTAATGAAAATATACATCTTTTAGATCTTCAATCCTGAAACTACTAATTTAAATTCATTCATTTAAAAAGTCTTTAAATCAACTTATGCCAAATCGATTTATAGCATAAAATTCTGACTATGATAGTTTCGCCATAATTTTAATAAGCAATTTAATGAATGACTTTTACAATACTCGATCTTCATGGCACATTTTATAGTACGCTGAGGTGATAAAAACGTCTTTAAAACTATATTGATTATATAACGATTATGATAAATGGCTGATCCAATACATATAGAATAGTTTTTCACAACGCGATCGTGTTGTTTATAAATAACCGTTTATCGCCGAAATGCAGCATATAAATTTTCAACAGCTTCATTTCATTCTTAAAAAAATATATATAAATTTTTTACGGTCATTATAATGTACCTATATAAATATTTTACAGCATTGTGTATATAAATCAATATTAGAATTATTAATTGGCATCGTAAAATCATTTCGCTCATTTTATCGCCAATGCTAAATTAATTTGAATAAATAGCGTAATTGTGCAATAAGTAATAAGCAGCCGATCATAAAAAAGCCATGTAGGTACATACATACGTATTTGGATGTAAAACATTTGATTAATTTTTAAAAAATCAGCTGATCTAATCATGATTTAAATCACGTTTTACATCAAATGATTCAATCAGGCCAATGCTGCTTTTAATTAATATAAAAAATGATATTTACTGCAAAAAAACTGTATTTTTTAATTAATTATTTTTCCAACTAGTTAATTGTATCGAAACTCATTAAATATACTCTTTTTTAGAGTGACCTTAATCTAAAATGACACACGTTTAAACATTTTTATGGAAACTTAAATTTTTAATAATATCGACATATTCTATCAATGCTATATTGCTTCCACCTTCACAAAACGAAGATTTTTGTTTTATAAGCTGAAAATATTTTAAAAGCTTTGTAGTAAATGTGAAGTGTGTCATTCAATATCAATCAAATTTTATCTCAAGAATTTCTGTGGTATGTTGTGTTGTACATTTCTTTTTTTTTTTTCTTTCTTTTCCAACTCTGCTGCTGCTGCTGCTAAACGACATTTCATAAATCGAAATCGGTACAAATGTTTAGATAAAACAAACATGACATGCTGTTAGTAGTGCTACATTTGCCTATTATATCTAATTTTTCATAACAATTAGTAGTACGACAATAAAGACAATGGTCTCGAGCGAGTATAACGTGTCCTTCACATACAACAATGTAAAATTCGCTCTAGAAAGTTTCGATTGCATTATCGCGCTGCAGCAATATTTCTATTAAATTAAACCCACGTTCTTAAATCGCAACATTTTTGCATGACACTGGCGGAAGTTGTAGCGCCTAGGACATTACTTATCATCAAAATGTAATGTAATAATATTAGATATTAATTCTTTCTGCGAATTGTAGCTCAAAAAAAATGTAACGGATACAACTACGTTGCGGTGAAAGTTTTCATCTGTTTGCCAAATGCTGAAAAGCGAGTCCGAATAATTGTGACAAATTTTCATGGAAGTGGTACATAACATATAATAATGTGGTCGTACTAGTTTAAAAACCATGTATAAGCCTCCCCTGTTGTCAGACCAAACAAAAGTTTAAAAATTTAGATGCAAATGCTAAAAAATGAACAACATCTAATCATTTTTATAAGTTATGTACCAACAAATTTGAATTACTTTCAAAAATATAAAGTGATTTGATCGATTTATGGCTGGAAAAACAATTTTCTTTCTTTCGCTTTTGTTATCGGGTTTTTGTATCGCTATCTTCTTACAAAATTATGATGACGAGCCCATTTTTAAAATATTTTCCAGAAAATGTATTTTTGCAAACAAAAATCATGATGAACATTTACATCTTTAAGATCTTCAAGACTAAAACTACTAATTTGGATATCGACAATTCAAATTAGGCAGTAATATTTCTATTAAATTAAACCCCCCTTCTTAAATCGCAACATTTTTACATAACTCTGGCGGAAATTGTAGCGCCTAAATGTAACGGATACTATTGCGGTGAAAGTTTTCATCTGTTTGCCAAATGCTGAAAAGCGAGTCCGGATAATTGTGACAAATTTTCATGGAAGTGTACATAACATATAATAATGTGGCCGTACTAGTTTATAAAAAACATGTATAAGCGGACTAAGGCGGTAGTTTGTAACCCGTGAGAATTGTCGCCTAATGACTGGTTTTGTTTACAATTAATGTCGAACGTTACAAAAGCTGCCTTTGGGTTACAATTACCATTTCAGTTTGGCTGAGATTCGTCTCGGCGTTTTGAATATGCGGCTGGAGATAAAAAAACTAAAATAAAATAAAATAATACAACACACGAGCATAATTGTATTGTGTGTGCAGCGAATAGTTTTTCGCATTTAATCTTTGCGGTCATTCTTATCGGCATTACGTTGGGGATTTTGCAAATTTGTTGCGTCCGAAAATCGCTCAAGGAAACGCGCGTACACTCGTTGCTTATCAACCATATACATACTTTTTGCGCAAATTATTTAAATTCGTATTTATTGGAACAGAATAAATGCCATGGCAAAACAATTTCAACTCTCTCAAAACGTGGATGCTTATTAAATTAAAACGAATAGCAACAATCCACTTTCTATATTTGATGTATAAAAAAATTGGTTATTTGATTAGCGTCCG
>JARJDW010023925.1:0-31666 GCA_030264715.1 Adinopsis sp. GC000173 | reverse complement strand
AAAAACAGTTTCTTTTTTTAAATACAAACGGCACGCCTGTTTTTAATAATTCACATGTGTGTGTACAATATTATAAATTAATTTAATAAAAAAAGCGAACGGACGCGGGAGGAAAAAAGAACACGCGCTGGGAAATTAACTATTTTTTCTAGGTTAAGCAAATAATATTCGTGTGTAAATTAATTAGTTTGATTGCCATATATACTACATACATACAACCAACTATATAATACCTTTCATGCGCTAATAATGCTTGTTGTTTTTATGTTTGGCACACGATCCGCTTTGCTGTTGTGCATCTGCTTGCAACAAACCAATTTTTATTATCATCATCACCTGCGCTCCGTATATCGTCGAATGAAATGAACAATTTAGAGCTACTATGTATGTGATGATGAATAACTCGTTTTTTTTCGTTTGTCGTTTACAAATTGCACGTGAAATGTAAAGCGTAATGATGGAACGATGTGTGAAAGAGAAGATGTTGCAATCGTCGTACGGTTTTTTGAGAATGGTGTTGAATGGAATGCACAATAATAGAGATACGAATGAAAAATTACGGACCTGTCGTGAAAAATGATTTGCGATTTGATTCGGTGTGTGTGTGTGTGTATGTGGATCGGAGACGGATGTGCGGCGGTTGATTCGATTATGAGCGCTTCAAGCCAGTTACATTTTTTTGTTGTAGAAAATGTGTTTTGTGTGGATGTAGCAAGTAAAATTTTGGTATAGGAAAATGATTAAAAAGGGACTTGAAAAAGCGAATGTAATTTTATGAACATGAGAAAATTTATAATTAAGAAATAATATATTTAATTTTGTTTCTTCTTTTTGTTCATTTGTCTATAATTTTATTCAAAAGTAAAAGAAGCATTCAATTTTTGTCATAACTTTATGAAAATTTAGTTTGACTTTAATTGATGATTAATTAAGCCGGGTTACTGACTAGTTGTAGTATCAAAAGACCTAAATTTGCTAATTTACTCTCTCTAGACGAATCACAGTTTTATACTTTCTGCTTGCCGGATTATTAAGTGTGGGATTCTAGCCTCTTAATTTTTGTTGCTACATATTTTTGATTTAAAAAAAAAACTAATTTAATATTTGTTAACGTAACTATATATTGTTTGTCGGATTATTTAGTGGTCGTAGTAGCACGCGACATAGATCTACCAAATTCCATTATATTTGCTCTTTCTTAGACGAATTACAATATTAATCATTTAGGTACTGGCCAAATTATTGAGTGTCCGATTTTAGCCTATCAATGTTTGTCTCAACTTTTTGTAATTACGCTTTGATCTTAAAGAAAAATTTATTAATAATTGTAAACGAAAATAATATATATATATAGTATGCCGAATTATTGAGTACTCATAGTAACAAGCTAAATTGCATTACATTTGCTCTTTTTTGGTTTCATTACAGATTTAACACGTTACATGCCAAATTATTGAGTGTCGGATTAGCGAGTGCATCAGTTTTTTTTATAAATTAATACACTTTTTGTTTAGTTTTAATAAATTTTTCTACAAATTGAAAAATATTGTTACTAAAAATAAATTTTAAAATTGAAGCTTTAAGTTGTAAAATTGTCTAGTACTTAATAATTTATTATTTTATCTGGTCCAATTCGCAATAAAACAAAATATGTTAAGGCTTTTGTAGATTACCAAATCTTATTATTTATTACTAAACTTCTTTGAATAGTTTCAGACAAGTAGCGTAAATGTCGCAAAAGCAATTCACTTCTCATAAAGTGCCTATTACATAAAACTATAAAATTCATAGTAGTAGATTAGAATAATTCTGTGTTGCTAGTTGTTCTGAATACAGGTTTACTTGCATCTTACTTGCCAAATTGTTGCGTGCCGGATTAGCAAGTGTTTCAGTTTTTTTTTATAAATTAACACAATTTTTGTTTAATATCAATAATTTTTCTATAAATTTGTAAATATTGTTACTAAAAAATTTTAGAATTAAAGAAAGAAATATTACATAATAGATAGTTTTAAGTTGTAAAATTGTTTAATACTTAATAATTTATTATTTTATCTGGTCCAATTCGCAATAAATTAAAATATGTTAAGGCTTTTGTAGATTACCAAATCGTATTTATTAACTTCTTTGAATAGTTTCAGACAAGTAGTTGCAAATGTCGCTAAACGCAATTCACTTGTCATAAAAGTGCCAATTACATAAAAATATAAATTTCATAGTAGTAGATTAGAATAATTCTGTTGCTAGTGTTGTCCTGAATAAATATTTCATTTCGCAACAAAAAATGCATCAAATACATATTTAGCTAATTGACGCTTGTCTTACACATTGAAAAGTCAAATTAAATATTTGAGAGCATTGCGTAACGTAATAAAATCGCTTTTCCAACGAATTTTTTTAATGAGCCCGCGTTGGCCAACAACGATTGCAAATTTTCCTCAACGCCAGCAAAAAAAAGCACCGGCAACGTCTTCGCACATACTTATTATAATATTTGTTAAAAAAGTTTTGTGAAAAAAAAAACCGTAATTGAATTAGTTTAAATGTTTGCACAAATTCGAAATGAACCGCGTTCTTCTAAGATAGCAATATTGCATTATTGATATGAAAAAAACTTTAATATGCTCTAAATAGAATACCAATCGCTTTCAAAATGATCCAATTACCTTCATTTCCCTTTTAATTTAATATTTGAAGAAAATCGTTTTTATAAAATTATTTTAAATGGGCTCGTATTACTTAAACGATTGCAAATTTTCTTAGATAAAGTAGTGAAAATAAAAATCAATGTTTTGTATCAAACTAATTAATATTTAAATAAATTTTGTGATAAAAGTACAATTATTAAAAAAATGTTTTTGTAGGATAAAGTGGCAACTCAGCGTCGCCAAATTATGTAATATTAGACGTATTTTTTGTAAAAAGCGAAAAAAATGTCTCTCTAATTAATTAAAAACATATTTGTACAGATTTTGAAATAGAATCTTGCAACTTGTTCTAAATAAAGTATCAATCACAAAATGGGCCAATTAGCTAATGTAGATTCCGCTCTGTTTCATTATAAAATAAAATCAGTTTATTTAATTAAAATACACGCTGTAGGTATGTATGTATGTACTTATTTATAAAATTTATTCCAAATAAAGTCACAATTGTTCTAAAACGAATAAATACATTACATTAATTGATTAAATAAATTATCACAACAATCAAAACAAATCTTTTCTCTTACAAAATTAAAAAAAAATCTTCTTTAATCAATTTATTAAAAAAAATATGTTAAATATTTGAATAATTTTTGAAATTAGGATACATTTATCAAAGAAAACATATTTTCAATAATATTGCATTATTTGCTTAAATAAAAAATAATACGTCCCAAATAACGTACCAATCGCTTCCAAAATCAGCCAATTATCTACGCGCCTTTATAATTAGGTAAATATTTGAACTAAACTACACACAAAATTTGAAAAAATGAATACATCTTTTCCAATTAACTTAAAATATTGTTTAAGTATTTCAAAACGTCAGACTTTTCTCAACGTTAGCCTTATTTTTGAATTGCTTACTTGTTCAAATTTCAAAATGTTTGGAAAAACACTCAATCCCGAATTAATTCACGCGTCGTATTGAAAAAACTCAACACAATGAAACGTTATATTTATAAATTTTGTGCTAAATAAAGTATCAATTGCTATCGCTCTAAAACCTGCAATCAATAATATGGCTTTGATTAAAATTCAAATTAAATATTTAAGCGAATATGTCAAAAACAAGAACAAAATCGCTTGTCCAATACTTCTTTCGTTTCTTGTTGTTGTTGTTATTGTACTGAGTCCGCACACACATTATTATTGCCCAACGATTGCAAATTGTCGCCGCGAGAGATGGAAAAAATAACAAATCATCAACACATTTATTTGTACTCTACGAATAATCTTACTTAACATTATTTATAGGTTTTTGAATTATTGCAGTTTTATTTATAAAATCGTCGAATAAAATTTGCGCCGTCACGAAAATAGAATGACATTGCCACATTATTATTATCGAATATATATTGGAGTAGAGCAGCATTGCAAACGCATAAAAAAGTTAAATAATTAAATCGAGCGTGCATTTTTACGGTAAAATCGATTTTTAAGGTTGGCACAAATTCGGATAACTAAAAACTGCATGATGAATTGAATGTATACAAGGTTCTTTCGATAGGTTATGCGACAAACAAACATCAGTTTGTAAATTTTGTAGTAATAGCACTTGGATATACATGGGTGGCCCGAAAAGTTTCTAGCCTTTTTAGTAATTTTTAGTGCAGCCCCAAATTATTTTTTAGCATCACCACGTCCATTTAAACCAAAAATTTTTGATGGATTTTTCTTTGCGCAGGAAATTTTTGCAACATTCTTCTTTGATTTTCGAATTTTCCATTAAAATTTTTAAGGATTTTCATTAAAAGTGATGCAAAATAGAGAAGAATGTCCGTTCTTCTCTATATTGTATCAAGTTTGATAAAAATTGCTAAAAGATTTGATGGAAAATGCTAAAAATCAAAGAAAAATCGGAAGAAAGTCGCAAAAATTTCCACGCAAAGAGAAATCCATAAAAAAATTTGGTTTAAGAGGACGTGGTGATGCTAAAAAATAATTTGTGGCTGCACTGAAAATTACTAAAAAGATTTTTCTGACCACCCACGTATAACAACTTTTGATGAATTAAAAATATTCAAGGTGCGTCCGATAAGTAACAGTTAATTATAGTCAGTCAAAAAAAATTAGCTCAGTATTCCATCACTTATTCAGATCGTCAGTGAATTAATTTATGAAACCCCCAATTCATTAATTTGTTAGCTAATCAGTCCATCAATTCGTCAGTCTTATAGTTCATCAGTCAAATTATTAGCTCACCTTCTCTGTTAGAGTATCTACTAGTTTGTAAGTCCATTAGATCGCCGCACGATCATCTCATCAGTTCGTGACTATACTTACACTCCTTGTATATATTTTTTGGGTGCAGGAAAACTTTGTTGCGTTAAACTTTGGCCGGCGAGCGAGAATATAAATGTAATTAATTAAATTGAATTAAAAACAGCAACGATTAATAACAATTAATTAATTTGCGTAGAGATTTATTCCAATTTTGCCGTTATCTGTTTTACATAAAATGTTGAACGTGTTTTGCATGAAAACCGGGCTTGCTGGGAGCGCGCGCGTGCAAAGGGCGAATGAAGACAAAGCTCGGCTGGCGCGCTTCTCGTTTTTCGTTTCGTTTCTTTTTTTTATTACTCTACAACCTAGTAGTTTTTTTTTGCTTGCCTTTTCTTTTTTGAAGCGCGCGCTGGTATTATATAAGATAATTAACGAAAATAAGCGCGCGCTTTTGAATTTAATTATCATCGTTTCCCATTGAGACACGATGTGTAGTCGGTCGGTTTGCCGGCCGTTGTGCAAATGCAATTTTTTTGCGCTGACCTCATTCGCTTTGTATACGAAATGTGTTTGCAATTTTCAGCGATTGGCGGCTAATTTTGTGTCTATTTTTTTCGTCTAGCGCAAATATTCAAAACATACGTTTCGATTGTCTGACAAAATTTTATTATTAAATTGCAAGTTTTATGGAAATTGATTGCCAAGTTTGTTGGAAGAAGATAAAATCTAATATTTTCAAAATATTGAGTTGTATATACACGTCGTAAAATATTATTTTATATGCTGCTATAGAGTTGTAACTCTTAAATAATTTCAAATTGCAGAAAATATATTCAAGGTTATTTTGTGTAGTATCGAGAGTCAAAAAATGTATAATATTTTATCTAAGCCTCTTAGAATTAATAACCCACTTTCGGATACTGTATGTAATACTATTTTCACAATATCAAGGTAACTTTTACTCATAAAGTTTAAAGAATAGAGTGTCATAACGTCTTTTTATCGTTTTTAAAATGTAGAACAGTGGTGGGGTATCCTTTTCGATATTGCTGGCCAAAATGAGGAGATGAATTGCTTTCCAGGTCAAAATTTTGTTAAACAATACATAAATTTGCGACATTTTGACACAAAATACACTAAAATCACTCGGAAAACCTAATAATGCCACTGTTTTTATTAAAATTATGCTTTTTTTCGTACATTCTTCTTTTTTTATTACAATTTTTTTAAATATTCTTCAAAATATTGTGAAAACTACCTATAATTAAGAGATTTTTAACTAAAAATCCATGGAAAAGTGCATAATAGTATCCGGTGCAAATGTTATTATTTCTCAGAAATATTATATAAATTATTTAAAATAACAACCTACTTTCGTATGTGGTAGGTAATGTAATGTTTTTTACTATCTAAAGGCAATTTTTATTACTAAAATTTGAAGAACAGTTGTTAATATGACGTAATATGACTTTTCTTGTTAAAAAAATACTCTTTCACATTTGTCATTTGGTTAGAAAATTGCTCAAACTTAATAAAATAAAATTTAAGGTTTGTCTATGTACAGTGCTTTGCCTTGAAATCTTATATTCCTTGTAAAATTCATTGAGACGACAAAAAAAAAACGATTTCAATCTTATGATGTTTCGTTTTTCCGAGTTTGATAATAAAGATTTCAAATAATAAAACTAAGACGTGCGTTATTTGCGAGATGTGAAAATCCTCGCAACATTGCAACCCTAGAATCACTAGACTATCCACGTTCGACATACACTCGACGATTCGGTGGTTCGCAAAAATAATGCGTTCATTCTCCATTTCTCCACCACTTGCGTCGACTTGTGCATCGAGTGGACAACGTTTCAGCATTTTTCAATCCTCCCTTTTTTGCCATAAGTAAATTTATATGTGGTTAAAAAACTGCTTAAATTTAATTTCACTTCTTTGCCTTGAAATCCTACATTTCTTGTAAAATTCATTGAAATTAAAAAAATGACTATTTCAATCTTATTTTGTTTCGTTTCCAAGTTTTCAAATAAAGATTTCAAATAATAAAACTAAGATGTTCGTTATTTGCGCTAAATGTGCATGGTGAAAATTCTCCCAACATTGCAACTCTAGAATCACTTGACTATTCTCACTCGACTCTACACACTCGACGATTCGGTGGTTTGCAAAAATAATGCGCTCATTCTCCATTTCTGCACTTGCCAACTATAGTGCATGGAGTGGACAGCGTTTCAGCATTTTTCAATCTTTCCTTTTTTGGCATAAGTAAATTTATATGTGGTTAAAAAATTGCTCAAATTTAATTTCACTTCTTTGCTTTGAAATCCTATATTCCTTGTAAAATTTATTGAAACTAAAAAAATGACTATTTCAATCTTATAACGTTTCGTTTCCGAGTTTTAAATTAAAGATTTTAAATAATAAAACTAAGACGTTCGTTATTTGCGAGATGATGTGCATGGTGAAAATCCTTTCATTGTAACCCCAGAATCACTTGACCATTCTCGCTCGACTCTACACACTCGACGATTCGGTGGTTCGCAAAAATAATGCGTTCATTCTCCATTTCTCCACCACTTGCGTCGACTTGTTCATTGAGTGGACAGCGTTTCAGCATTTTTCAATCTTCCTTTTTTCGCCGCCGCCGCCGCCGCCAGTGCTTGAGTGTTTTTTCAAGCCGCTACTATACGCTACTTTTCCTTCTTCGCCTTGTTGTTTTTTTTCTCAACATTTTCTTTCTCTCATAGTCTTTTTTTTCCTTATTGCTTGCTATCGCTCGCTCGGCGTCACGATAGACGCGCGAGAAGAGTATGTGTGTTTTATGTGTGATTGCGCTACATTTTCCAACTTGCATAAAGTATGTGCACGGTGCATGAGGATGAGAGAGACGCCCCAGCCAGGATGTGCAATATAAATTTTCCGTATTTCGTTGTGCGACGGTTGATAAAAATGTTGCGCGTTTATTATCTCCGCTTTTTTCTGTTTGCTAAGTAAATGTATGTACGAGTATGTGGTGCGGTTTGCATTAGTTTTATTAACGATGTAGGCGGTGTTGGTAGTAGTGTTGAAATGGATTTTTGCGTTTAATGTACTTTGAGAAAATTTTATTTATTTTGTTAACAATGTGAAATCGGCTTCAATGGAAAATATTGTTTAAAAATACATGCATGGATTTGGCTAGACGCTGGATTTAAAATTTATGCATTTTGAGAGTGATTCTTATTATATTTTTAAAATTGTATTAGTGTGTTTATTTATTTCATGTAGGTGTACGTAAAGGTCGACGCCTTTTTGTTGGCAATACGCGATATTTCATCATTTTCCGCTAGTTATCTTCATTTTAATGATCTTATTTAATTAACTACATTCTAATTTTACCAACTTTTATTTTAAAATGCTATAATATTGTTTAATTTTTCTAAATTTAAGAAAATCTACGAGCATGTAGATGCTCCAATATAATTGTAAGAAAAACTTTACTTTGAAAATTTCATTCTGTTTATGTCTGCTTTTTATAACTCCCGTAAAAATTATCGTAAATCTTTTAATAATACGAGAAAATTACTATTCTTTTATTATATGGCATTTGGAAGGTATCTCTTGTTTCAATTAGCTCTAAAAATTATTTAAAACAACAACTGAATGTTAAAAAGATATCTTTAGTAACATTTTAATGTGTGACTATACCTACCATCAAAATGCATTTTTAATAAACGATAAGCGTTTTTAATTAGCGAAACACGGTAAAAAACTTTAATTACACGTTTATGCATAATAGTCGTTAAGCAAGGTGAACATTTCGGAAAAAACTCCTTTCTTTAATCGTAATTTTAATTGAATGCGTGCATGAAATACAATATTCGTTTTTATTATACAATAGTTTTGTGCAATATAAAAATACTTGAATTTTAGTACGTAGCACAATAATTTTCAATTACCTGCAATTGTGCATTGAAAATATGTACTAGATATCAAAATAAACACTAATAAAACAATAAATTTCACTTAATACAGTGGAACCTCCGCATACGACATTAATTCGTTCCAGATTTTTGGAATTATATATTATATCGAATTGGACGTATCTCAAATTCACTGCATTTTTTAATTAGAACTATTTGTTCATCAATTTTATTTATACGATTTAATCATTACAGTAAGGTCGTATGTCGAATTGGACGTATATCAAATAGACGTAGGTCTAGGCACCACTGTATGTGCAAAATAATGTATAAAAATTTCGGAAAAATTGCTTCCATAATCGTAATTTTAATTGAATGTTTGATAATATTCGTTTTTATTATACAATAGTTTTGTGCAACATAAAAATATTTGAATTTTAGTACGTAGCACAATTATTTTCAATTACCTACCTACAATTGTGCATCAAAATAAACACTCACAAAATAATAAATTTCACTTAATATGTCCAAAAATAATGTATAAAAATAAAGATTTAATTACGAAACCATACGAGTTGGTATAAAAAAGTTTTTTGTGCGTTAAATACAAAAACATTAAATGGAAATAAAAAGTTTTTTTTATTTTGCATTATCCGTCCGAAAAAAAGGCGCCTCTTTAAACTCACCACCGCTGTAACAATTTGAAATAACATGAAATTTCCAAGTGGATATTTATTTATTTTGGAGAGCGAAGAAAATTGTTGGCTGAATTAACGCACAAACTCTGATTTATTACATTTGGCTGATTGTTGCTCGGCTGCCCGTCTTTTTTCCATCAAGACTAAAACAACAACAACAACATAGCACCACGACGTAAAATTGAATTATTTTGATTCCTCAATTTATATAATATAATAGGCAACGATTTATCTTTATTTTATATAATGCATCGCATACTTACAATATTTTTGCACAAAACGAAAAATATATTCTTCATTCATTTTCATATAATTGAATAAACAATTGCTTCATGTCACACTCTTATCGGGCGTCGTTTGTTTGCTGTTAGTGGTGGTGGAAAGGTGCGTTGCCAGCAAGCACGAAATTTTAATCAAAATTAATTCTAATTCATACAACAAACAGTATTATTATTGTTGAGTTTGTTGGTGCAAAAGTTTTCAAGCTCGATTTGCGTTTAGTGCTAAAAAGTTTTCTTAATTTAAATTATTTATTGTTGTGTGCAATGTTTGTATAATTTTGGGTATACTTTTTGTCAAATTTTCATACAAAATAGAATGTTTTGTGTGTTTTGTAAAAAGTTGTATTAAATTTGTTTGGGGAATGAAATTTTGGATGTAAAAATGTTCGGAATCTTGCAAAGAATCTTCTGGGACCACGTTTTGCCAGAAAGCAATGCTTAAAGGTGGTGAAATCAGTTAAGGAAGGTCTAAAAGCGTTGGAAGACGAAGAACGCTTCGAACGAGCATTAACTCTTGCCGATGTCAAGAAAACCAAAGTAATTGTGTTTGGATTTCTAAATATGTCTGTTCGGACCTTGTTGGTATGCCGAAAGACTTTGCCAATATCATTTTGGAAGATATTTTGGGCCTGAAACCTGGAAATTATTGACTAATGCCGTAACGTTGACAAAGTACCTCTCATAATGAACTCATTTTTAGTGACTTTATCACCAAAAATTCTGTGCATATTGATCCACAACTACTATAATAAATTCGTCTTATTTAGTACCGCATCACTTATGACTATCCCAGAATCTCAAAAGACCATTGTGGAAGAACTGTTTTGGGACGATAGAAGAGATGAATGCACTTTTTTGCTCATGAGAATAAGTCACTTTCGCATATGGCATGAAATCTACTATTTCTCACAAGCTGTAGTAAGTTAAAGTTTTGACACATAAAATTAAATACCTACATGTGTTTGAGTAATTTTGCTGTCTACTGAAACTACCTCTCGGGATTAATATAAATTTAACGTAAAATGTTATTTATCAATTCATTTTAGTGCATTTTAATTTCGCTTAGGGATTCTTTTCGCATTGTGAGGCGGCAATAGAAACGCAATAAAAACATTATCGTCGACAATAATTGTTCGACGGCAGCCAGATTACAACCACCACAATAACAACAACAACAACAACAAGAACAACAAAAAGAGCGACGAACAAAAAAATGCTTTTCAATTGTTTGCGTGTGGATGATGCGCTCGCGCGCCATTCTGATAAATAAATAAAATGCCATTTGTATAAATATTTTATTAATGGATATAGAATGGTTTTGACAATTTTGTGTTCTCCTTTTTTCAAAACAACCGTTCGCCAATAACGAATACGCAGTAATTTCTCTATTTTATTGAATCATAATGTTTGGGGGCGGGTTGGCAGGTTACGTTATTTAAATTTCCGAAACAACAACAGATAACAACTAAGTGGAGTATGAGACGATAGAAAAAGAGAGTGAATGCAATAAAGTGGGTGAGAAGAATTATAAGAGCATGAGGAGAAAAACTTTTAATGCGTCTCCAAGTTTATTAATGCAAAATGCAAATTTTTCACAACAGCGACCAAACACAGCGACGAGACGAAAAATACCGAAATTATTATTAAATCGCATTTGTTGGATTTCATTAATTCGTAAATTAATAATAATCAAAATGCAGTAGTATAGCAGATTTGCACATTAAACTTTTATAAGTCGAGGAAGTGAAAAGTGCAAAATCGAATACAATTGGCTGACAAACAAACAAAAAATCGTTTTATGTAATATTTTTTGCAAAATGCATTGTTTAATAATTCTGATGTTGTGCATTAAGAATTTTAATGGAAAATTCAGAAAAGATATTACAAATCAAGATGAAAATCGTAAAAATTTTCAGGACAAATAACTGCAGACGTTGTTAGATTATTATTTCTATAAATTATTTCAAAACTTTTAATGCATTGCAAGTTTTTAATACAAAATCATGCATTTTTTCAACTGAAGGTTAAACATAATATTTCCACGTAACTTTAATTACGTATTCGCATTATTTAATAATCAAACTACATTAGCAGCAAGCTCGCCGAATTAAACTTTTATTAATTAAGGAAATGTAGTGCAAAACGAATGAAATTAATAAACAAACAAACATTTTCTGGAATATGCAATAGTAACAAAAAAGCGGTTTTACGTTTTTTGTGTTTTGGTTTAACGGTTTTTGTGTTTCATTTCTTTAAACTCATTTCTTGTGGATTTTTTCAGTCAAATTTCTTTGAGCTCTTCTCAAAAAACTGCGTGATTTGTTTAGATTGAAAATTTCAAGATACAAGAAAAAACTATGATAAAGTTGCAAATTTTTCCAAAGCAAAAGCAAAAAACGAATGCAATTAATAAGTATACCTACATTTCCTACAATTTGAAACACTAACAAAAAACCCTTCTTATGAAATATTAAAACAATTTCCGGTTTGCATTTTCCGCTATTCGTTTTGAGTTGCATATCCTATTGGGACAGCTACACGTTATTGCCAATTTATAATAATTCTTCAACAAATGACACAATAATCCAATTTTAAGCAGCGGGCAGCGTGGTGTTTCGTACGTCGCCCATCTATCGGCATATAATACAATATGTTATGCAAATTTCGCCATACAAGGAAGCAAAATAATATGCAATCGATCGCATCAGCATCAGCATCATCGTCATCCATCCATTTTTCCATCAATCAATCAAGCCTGGGCCCGAGAACTTATCAGCCGCACATCGCTCGCTGAAAGTGTGCCGTGTAGGTTGTCACGTATTTTGTATTGTCGGTCTTGTTGTTGGTGTTATTGTTGCTGAATGCGAAAAATAAATTTTGCTTCGCTTATAGGTACAGCAGTGTGAAATAGTCGTATGGTATTGTTTGAATAAGAAGAGATGTGCAGTAAATTTGTTTTTCATGATGTTTTTAGTGTTGGGTTTCAACGTATTTTACACAAAACAAATACTAACTAGATAAAACTAGGATTTTTTTTTTGTAATTAATAGATCATCCTGCATATTATGCATCTTTGAATAGCAAAATCTATTCGAAACTCAGTTTTTTAATTCAAATTTTGTTCCTTTCGAATGATAAGAACACAACTTGCAAAAATGATAATAGAATATTTAGTAGAAATAGAGAAATTTTATACACAATTATACAACGCCTTCAAATTTAAATCAATGCTACTTGTAATTTATTTCAGATCTGCGGTAAGGAAGGAACTTCACGTATAGTTCTCGTATTTCTGTCACAACTTAATGCTTCACGCATCAAATGCATTGGTTGTTGTGCTGAATTTTCATGACTGTTTCTTGTGGTATTATAGTTCAACAATCAAGCATTAACTATTTTTCCACGCCTGTTATTACAAATGTAACGGAACGACCTCTATGCAACCTACACGCACTATGTGTGTAACGTTTTTGTGAAAACTCCACTTCAAGTAACAAATAAATTAAATATTTTTGATGTCGTATTATATTTCAATAATATAGCGTTAACTATTTTCGTTTTTACGACGGTTGTTATGTCATTGAAAAATTTCAATTTCAATAAATATTAATCAATTAAGCTTGGTAGTTTTATTTTTGGAGTGTGTAGGTTTAAAAATAGCGCACCGCTCCTATTTTTTGTCATATGAATATTTTACACAGTCATTTCACCCAGACGCATTTTACTCCCCGTTAATTTCAATCGCGATTACAAATAAGAAAAGTCAAAATCCATTTTAAACGCTATAGATAATATTGGCTTGGCAACTAAGAAATTGGCGATTTATGTAATAAAATAAGAGTTTTTTTTTTATTGGAATCAACTTTAATTCATTAAATATCCTCCATTTTGTTCAATGACATTTTACCATCTTTTATCCTCGTTAAGCTCAACTAATCGACCTAAGCGTTCGTCGTCTTTAAGAGAAAAATCTCCAGAATGGAATTTTTTAAACTAATTTTGGCATTGCCTTTCTTTAAAGCCTTCATCACCATATACGTCATGTAACTCTTTGGAGGTTTGAACTGTATTCTTTCCTTTACAGAGATGATAAAGCAAAATTTGGCAAAAAAGTTCGTTTTTCACTCCGTATTAATGTTGAGGTAAAAAAACATCTACGCAATGAACTTATAAAGCTAGGTTAGGATAACAGCTAACATATATAAAAAGAAGAAAATCATAACATTTACGGAAATCCTAAATTCGGCAATTACTTAGTTGCCAACCCGATATTATTAGTGATAAATTATTTATATACCGTTGCATTTGCATAATAAAAACTGTACGCGTATAGTTGATTTGTACAATATTTTTGAACAACTTTTTCCACTCCCGAATCAACTTCTTGTGCGTTCTAGTGTTGAATATTAAATAGGCTTTAAACCCCGAAAAGTTTTGCGTGTCGCTTATGCATAATTACAAATTTTACATTTTGCGAAAAATTTTAACACGCGTTATTTAAACTTCCATTCGCGTATTAACTAAGCTTAGATAGACGCTAATCGAATTTGATAACAAATTAAACGACCGATCGATTAAGATGATTGGATGAAAATGGAAACAATAGCCGAGACAATTCCATTTTAAAAACTCTGATAAAATGCAAATTGCATTTCAACCATGCATTCAAATCTGAAAAATTATTATCAGCAACAAAAATCGTCCATGTATACAAAAAATCGATACGGCAAACATTCATTCAGTATCAAATACTAAAACCGCTCAAAAAAACAATTGAATCATCAATTCCGTTTTGTAGCGCGGATAAAATCACGGCCCAATCATAATATAAAACGTCAGCCCATCCATTAATTAAGATTGATCATTATTAAGATGTGCAAAAGAGATAAAATTGGAAATTAGCATTGGGAAGTCGGGCCGAGATTAAGCACGAAAGCCATCCGAAATTCCTAATCACAAAACCCTCCAAAACTACACACACCCATACATAGATCGTACGTCTCGCTTGCACCCACAAAAACATTGCTGAATTATCTCTCATTGAAGATGCGATAGTGTGTGTAGTATAGATGTGGAGGAGAAGAAGCGGACTGGAGCAGTAATGCGGTGGCAGGCAACAAAACTTTCAGCCTGATTTATTATCGCGCATAATACATCTCTAAACAATTTAATTAAGCAGAAATCCGAAAAAAAAAGAAATCATTATATACATAGGGTGATCTATTCATTACAAGGAAAAGACAATTGATATATGGGTGGTGTTTGTTTTGTGTAAAATATGTTGACGACTTAAATAAACATAAATAACTTTTAATATTAGCGAAACTTGAATTGAATAATTTGTAGTAGGATCTGTTGTTTAAACAATCATAATAACATATATAGGGTGATCCATTAGTTGCAAGAGAAAAAACAATTGATATATATAGGTGGAATTTGTTTTGTGTAAAATATATTGAACTTTTTTTCTATCTCTACTAAACATATTATTGTCATTCATTGCAAATAATCGAAATTTGAGGTATTTTTTGTTATTCTATCTATCATTTTCTATCTATAGGATGATTCGTTAATTAGAAGAAAAAAACAATTGATACATAGGTAGTATTTGTTTTGTATTAAATGATATCGTAGAATTTGTAAAAAATGAAAAATAATTCGCGTTGTTATGTGAAAGTTTCTTTATAAACAAACGTCGCAGCGAAATCTTACTCTAACTAAGGCATTCTTTTTCTATTTACATTAGATTATGAATATAATATTAGGATTTGCCAATTGAAATATTACGTTCGGCTGTAAAATTGGTCGTTGATTTAAAAGTTTGAGCAACACAGGTGTAGAATTTAAAAAATTGATTAAATCCAAAAAAAAGTTAATTATTTACCAAATCGGTTTAAAAAAATTGAGACGTGTGATCGCGCCCTTATAAATAAACTAATAAACTATTAATATTTATTATTGTAGAGATATAAATTGAGTTTAGATCGCAATATAAAATTTACTAAAGCAATATTCTTCTTTACGCTTTCGTTTAGTAGATAGGTGCTCATAATTAAAAATGATCCCGGTTTTATTTTTGATAAAAATTACGTGATAAAAATAAATATTAAAACTTAATATTCATTGCTGCCTTTGAACAATAAATAATTTTAAAGTTAATAAATATAATTATTTATTGATTGGTAGTAGAGTTAATGATGTTACCCTAAATTCTAATTTAATTCATATTGATAATCAAGTACTTCTTGTTATAGATGTTGAAGTTGAGGTTTCTATTATAATACTTAATTATTTCTATAGATACAGGGTGCACCAGAATTTTCTAGTGTAAATAAATATTATTAGGAATTAACTAACATAGGAGCCCGTTTAGACATAAAAGATTTGCCCCATAATAAGTTAGTAGATAAAAGATACCTAACTTTTAGTAAATCTTATTCAGTATTTTTTTTATTACTATTAATGAATTGATGTACCTACAATATAGAGCTCTGAAATACAAAATATATTCACAACACCTATGCGAAATACGAGGCTTGTCCGGAAAGTAAGTAACAGTTTGCAAAAAACTCATAAATTCTTGTAATTGAAATGAAATGTATTTTTGCAAGAATGAGAATTTTCTATGCAATTTTTCTTAAACTTAACAGCAACTATATTAAGATCTTGTCGATTATCATTTCTAACAAAGTCTTTCAGCTGCTCCAGAAGTTTTTCAGAAACTCGCTGAAAAAAGCTTAAAAGCGCCATTTATTATATTCTATTGTTTAGAGGGCGGCTTTTTACTAGCAATTTGTGTCAACAAAGTAACATCAAATCCTATAATAAAAAAAATTGGATACAATTGACGACATTTGATCAATATAAAGCCGTGCACCTAGTTTTAAATTGCTAGCGGGTAGACAATTCTAAGTAGGTAAATTTAAAGCAGTCAATAAGCGCCGAAATCTTATTCAGTATTTTTTTGTTTTTTTTTTACTATTAATGAATTCATGTATATATACGTGGTTCTTAAAGTGACTGCAATTTTTAAACTTTTTTCAAAAAACAAATCAGCAGTATAGAGCTTTGAAATATAAAATGTATTCATAACACCTATGTAAAATACGAGGCTTGTCCGGAAAGTAAGTACGGGTTTGTAAAAAAACTTGTAATTGAAATAAAATGTATTTTTATAAGAAAGGGTACTTTTTATGATATTGTTTTTAGATTTCTGGAGATATCTATAACTTGCTGATTATCTATTTGTGCTATGTTATAATTCCTAACAAAGTCTTTCAGCTACTCTAGAAGTTTTTCAGAAACTCGCTGAAAAAAAGCTTAAAAGCGCCATTTATTATAACCTATTGTTTAGACAGGCTTTTTAGTAGCAATTTGTGCCAACAAAGCAACATCAAATCCTATAATAAAAAAAAATTGGATACAATTGACGACTTTTGATCCAATATAAAGCCGTGCACCTAGTTTTAAATAGCTAGCGGGTAGACAATTCTAAGTAGGTAGATTTAAAGCAGAGTGAACAAGCGCCGAATGCACACAAACAAACGTCGAAAAAACAACAACGTGAATCGTATATACATATAGTAGATGGTATTACGTTTTGCGCCCGATGAAATACTGAGAAAAGCTTTCTTTCATCTTCGCACGCCGTATCCTCCACACACACACACATATATATAGTACACATACCAGCCAGCCAAACATCTAAAATTCTAATATTTTTATATACATACATGTATGTGCGATATTTCAAACACCCACTCACTCACTCACTCGATGTGTTTGTTTTTATTCGCTTTTCTCCATATATTCCATACGTATTTTATTATTCAATTTTTTTACCAAGACGTGCGCCGCGGCGCATTAAAATGCATTCGCATTTCATACACACATACACAAATACGACACACAAAACGTTTATTCTTGCAGAAGTTAAATGGTGAATCGTGCAATGCTGTTCGTCTTGCCGGACAACAATGTCGCGTCAGCAGAAAAGTGAAAATCGTGCGATAAATTTTGTTTTGCTTTATTTTTTTAAAACAATGTGAAAAAATGTGTGCATGGAATGAAGACGGAAGCTAAGCGACAACATTCATACGTGTTTGGATATACAATATTCGTATGTTTTTTGTGTTGAATTGTGTTATACTGTTATGTCACATATATACATTAAATGTGTTATTGTCTCTGGTATATCGTAATAAAATTGTGTGTTGCGCGTCCAGAATGCGACGGTGGAGATTAAGCATGAATGTTAAATGGCAAATAAACGGCGAAATATAGTTTAATATACATGGTGGTAGAGATTTGTAAAGGATTTTATATGTACGATATTTAATCCACCTTTTGTCAATTTTATCTGTTGCATAAAAAGTTTGTTATGAAAAGTCCGAGATAAAATAAATTTGTTAAAGTAACACATGGATCGTTTACATATATGTACTTAAAGTTTAAAGTCTGATTAAAAGATGAAGGGTAGTTATACATAAAGGCAGTGCCGAAACTGGTTTTGAAAATTCCGTTTTGGAGATTTTTATCTTAAAGATAAAAGGTAAGGTAATAAGGTGATAAGGTCGACCAGTTGAGCTTAATGAGGATGAAATCAAAATCATCATCAGAAAGATGATAAAAGTTCATGGAACAAAATCGAAAATACTTAATAGATTAAAGTTTTTTCCATTTAAAAAACAAACTCTCTTATTTCATTGAATAAATTGGTAATTACTTAGTTGTCAACCTGATATTATGTCTAGTAGCATAATAATTTTGGTTTTGCGTCCAGAATACACCTGAAAAATAATTTTAATATTTAATCCACCGTTTGTCAATTTTATCTCTGTATAAAAAATTTCGTGCAGCTATGTAAAAGTCCAAGATACCTAAATTAAATTTGGGAGAAAACATTTGCTCACATATCGCAAAGAATACAAACTCGTTTATTTATTTATTTACAGTATAACGTCTGATCAAAAAATGAAGGAAAGTTATATTGTTATCTTATACTTATAAACATGTAGGCAATACGTTATTGTGTCTGGTATGTCATAAAATTGTGGAGATTAAGCATGAATGCTAAATTGCAAGTATAAGCGGTAAGATATGGTTTAAAATACATGGCAGCGTTTTATTTATTTAATCCACCTTTTGTCAATTTTATCCTTTTATAAAAAAGTTTGTTATATGTAAAAGTCCAAGATAAATTAAATTTGGGAAAGTATTTTCACGTGGATCGTACGGTTATTTAAAGTAAGAACAAGGTCTGATAAATAAATTAGGCAAAAACTTTTTGATACAAATAATTTGTAGTATGACTTTTTGGTATAGGCAATGATAGTTTTGATAGAATAGTTTTGGAAATTCATGATTAGCAGCAAAAACTAATCTCAGCTTGTTATTTAAACTCTTGAAACAGAACTCGGATCTCATATATAAGCTGTTTGAAATGCGACAATAAATGAAAAGTATGTTTTAAAATGTTTTACATTCATTTTGAAATGCAAAAACGCTTCTTGTCGACTACAAATTAAAGCACATCTAATAAGTAGCAGTATCATTTGACATATTATTATGTAAGAGTATTTAAATTCTCACATATAAGCATTTTGATATTCTTTCCACTCTAATTAAGGTATCCAAAAGCAACACTGTAGTATTATCACTTTTTTGTATTTTTAGATGAGTTTATCTTTTATTAACATTTTATATTTGTCATTATAACGTTTTAGCATCTTTTCAATTTCATTCAAACTTACAGCAGGAAATTTTTATTAGCAGTACATAAACCAATCTTCCCTTCAGAGTTCACCTCTATTGCTAAACAACTTTGATATTATTGAAATTCTTGAATTAATTGCAATATTAAGCGTTAACACATTCAAGAGAACAAAATGTGGATGCACAACAAGAACATGCAACTAAAATTAATAATAGTTTATGCCAAAAAATTTAATTAAAACATTTTGTGCAATAGGCATTCCTTACATTTTCAGTATTTGTTTTGAAGCGCAATGTGCAGAAATATTTCAAATTAATATAAAAAACAAATTTTTGGAAACTTGCATTAATTAAAATCATTTTTCAATCAATTACAAAATATAATTTTTATAGCTACTTATTACTAATACTTGTTTTCTATTAAGTATACTAATTATATATTTAGAAATAAGAAATATAGGAAGTGTATCATTACTAATCTGTTGATGACATTGACATGCGGAAGTGGTAAGTAATCTCTCAATTTTATGTGTTGTGCGGAAGTGGAAGTTTTCTTTAAAAAAATAATAATAAACACAGTCGCTTTAAAGTCAGTATACTGATTTTGTCATACCATACAAGTATAATAGAAAATTTAGTGTTGCTAGATATCGCAATTAAATATCGTTCTTATATTTAATTACATACTGAAACGAAAGTATAATTGTATGTGCTTTATAATATTGCTGAAAAATATAGATGCCTCTAGATTACTATGTAGTTTTGCACACAATAGTAACAACTGTTATATTTTCATGGTTGTTTCTGTTATGAAATATAGACGACATTCAAGTTTTGACTTTAGGCTCGCATATTGATTGACAACGACATTCTAAGTTTGACAACTGCACAGATTTACCTTCATGGGGATACTTTTTACTAGCAACGAATATTTTCAGCTTTTTTTGGCCAGCGAAAGGGGTGTTTCAAAGAGCAAAATAGACATTTTCAGAGGGGCTGAAAAAATAATTAAAGAGTGAAAAATAGTAAAAAATATGCGAATTAAAATATGTTATTTTCTAGTTTAATATTGAAACCGCACTAATATATTTTTCTTATTTTCAATTAGATACTAAATCAAACAGTTGCATGTGCAATTGTTTCGCTTATATTATAATATATCGGAATGTAACAGATTTTTCTACACAATTACGTACTTTCGCTGCCGATACGTAATTATAAACTATTATATTTACATGGTTATTTCTGTTATGTTATATCAAATTTTAACTTTGCTTTTAGCTGTTTTTAATAGATTGAAGAATGTTATTTTACGCTTTAATATTGAAACCAGCTCATAGGTAAATTAACCAGTCTTGTTTCCTTTTACAATAATGCACAATATTATTGTAGTTACACGTTTTGTTGCATTATTGCATTCATTAGTACGGTTGCGTAATTAAAAAAGTTTGTCCCTTTGGTGTAAACGCTATATAGTATATGCGAAAATTATAAACGACAAGATGACAATCTGTTATACCTTCATCAAAATTAATTCATCCTGCCATCACGCATATCACATAATTTAACTTACATGCATCATCATTGTTGTTACACGAACAGATACAGATATACCCGTACATAACATCCTATATGTAATACTCGTACATACATTTCGTATGTCGTTGATAATTTATGATCGAACAAACAACAGCGATATATACGTAGCTACCTACCTACACGTCGGAGTAACGAGCGAATATTTCTAATTAATTATGCTAATCTTTTATTCGCGCGCGTCGAGCGCATCGCATCACGTTAATTGAAATAAATCACATATCTCGTGTAAGCGAAGATGAAGCCGATCATCGATTGTTGATGCTATAACATTTTTATTTGTAATAATATGTCAAAAAAATGATGAAAAAAACAGTGATTTTCACCTAAATTAATAGAAAAATGATGAAAAACAGTAAAGTCCTTAAAAATCATAGAAAATTGATGAAAAACAGTGAAATTCAATATTTATAGAGAAGTAATGAAAAACAGTAAAATTCAATAAAATTCATAGAAAAATTATGAAAAAACAATGAAATTCACTAAAATTCATAGAAAAATGATGAAAAACTTGTGAAATATACTAAAATTCATAGGAAAATAATGAAAAACAGTGAAATTCATTAAAATTCATAGAAAAATGATGGAAAACAGTGAAATTCTATAAAATTCATAGAAACATTATGCAAAAACAGTGACATTCACTAAAATTCATAGAAAAATGATGAAGAAACAGTGAAAATCAATAAAATTCATAGAAAAATTATGAGAAACCAGTGAAATTCACTAAAATTCATAGAAAAATGATGAAAAACAGTGAAATTCACTAAAATTAATCGAAAAATGCTGAAAAAACAGTGAAATTCACTAAAAGTATGTTTTGCCGAATTGTGTTGCAATGTATTTATTTTGTGTAGCTAATTGGATTCTTATTAATTTTCCGAATATTGAAATACACCAAACGCCGTTAAATTGTGTTTCATTTTCCGTATTTTGTCTTGCATGAGTTATCACTTTAATTTGCGTAGATATACTTTTCGGGAGCTAACTTAATACTATCAATTTTCTACAATTTTCCGAATTTTGAAACAAACAAAACAATATTGAATTGTGCTCGTTTTTTTTGTTGATAAAATATTCATTTTTCTTGTTTTGTGCTGCAGGTGTTATCATTTTTATTTTCGTCTACTTTTCTGATGCTAACTTGATACTGTTGATTTTCCATACGAGGTAACGCATGCAACACAAAATGAAAAAATGCATATTTTAGTAACACAAAACAAGCAGAATATAACGCCATTTAGTTGATTTCAAAATTTGGAAAATCATGCAAAATTTACTGTTAATACCAAGTTCTCATTTTACATTAAACATCTAATGAAGGCAAAACACTTAACTTGGACATGATTGAACAAACGTAAAATTTTCGATTTACCTTGTATATTATACATAATTATTCATGCATTTAATCGAATATTTATGTTTTAATGGCATTGTTCACACAAAACAAAAAAAATAATAAATAGATAAATAAATATACTGTTTGTTGTACGGTTTTTGTGGTAGACAGCAAACACACACATACATCGAGTACAAGTAGCTGTCGCGCTATACTAAATTAACACTCGAAAAAAATACTCCAATTTCATTTTCAACGATGCTCCAGCCCAGCTTGATAAATTCAAACGCACATGAAATAATTCGTACCTACACGAGCGTAATTAAATTTTATCGCCGACAAATGGACTGCTCTTTGAAAATATTGTATCTATGTATGTATTAATAATGCGTTAGTATTGATTGACCGACCGGAAAAAAAGACGAAGAAGAAAAAATAAAATAAAAACCTATATAGTACACTGTATCGTTGCGCGTTTCAAGGTGGCTGTGAAATCTATATAATATTGTATTATGCCGCCTAACTGCTACTCGGAATCGAACTAATGTGCCTACATTAAATATATAAGAGGGTTGATTGTGTTTGCAAGAAAATTCTAAACATTTCCGGTATTTCATATCGATATATTTACCTACATAATTGAAAAATTCATTAAATAATAAACGTATATAAGGGTTTCGAAACTATATACCTACTAACATTTTTAGTTTTCAGCAAAGATAGGAGTAATTTGAATGTTGATTACAAAAAGGTTAAAAAAGTGATCTTTATAAAATTTGAAGATGTTTGAATGAGCTTAAAACTAACTTACATAATATCTTTTTTAAACATTTTAAATCATAAAATATTGTTTAAAATTTTACTAGAAAGAAATCACTATTCCTTCTGACGTCATCATTGATATTCATATTAAACTTTCTTGGCATATTCAATTTGAACACTTTACTAAGTATTTGTATTATCTTTTTAATTCACAGAAGAAATTAAAAATTATGTTTTGTTGCAGAAAACAACGTAAAATTTATCTAGAAATGAGTTTTTTTCAAGCTGAACCTTTCATTTGTTAGAAGTATTGTTTCATACAATGATTTACTTACTTTCTTTCATCAAAATTTCTAAGCCACACACAAACATTTAGAGACACGCAGTACTGCTTATTATTGCGCTCCGGCGCTAATAAATCTACCCAAAATAACGCCACAGTCGGTAATCAATTCTTTTTACGCATGACATGAATGCAAATTAATATTATTTTAATGCGAAATAATTTATTATCTACACCGATAACAATTTGTACGATATCTATATATAAATTTAAATTTTAAAAGCGCAATCGAACCCCGACACGACGTGATGCGCTTTATAATCCATTCATATTTAATTCATGTTATTAGCTACCTAATCTAAGTAATTACACGTAAAGTCAATGCAAGTGGAATAAAAGAAGCGTGGAGGCGAATTCATTCTCTCTATAGATTTCCACCCACATGCCCCCTATCTAATATAAAATCGATGCACTTTTTTTTATTTTAATGCTAATTCAGCGTTTTATAAAAAATTATTAGAGCGATATCGGAGATCGCCGTCCAGTTATATGATATGTGATTTATTAAAGTTAACAGTTTATATTGAAAATGCGTATAAACGAGTGCAAAAAAAACAGAAATGAAGAGATGTCGGTATCTATATAGGTATTAAAAACAACTTTATCAGCTGAAATAAGAGTTGTTAAGTAAATGTTTTGTAAAGGACGACAAAACGTTTGTTTTACGTCTATGTGAAATAATGGGGGACAATTTAATATTTTTTTAAGCAAACTATGTATATTTTGCTTGAAAACGTTAGTTATATGGACAAATAATAGTGGAGTGTACATGAAACATCTCTGCCTTCCCTTTACGAGATGATTGCAACAAAAATATTGAAAATTTTTAAGTATATTACATATGTCAAGAAAATATGCCTAAGAACGTAAAGAATTATTATTAAAATAAATTACAAATAAGTATACACGCATTTATAATTTTGAAATTGTGAAAAAGGATGATATTTTAGCATCACAGATGGCAGGAGAACATTGCAATCAAGAAGAGGATTGCGCTCCCGAAAGAAAGACAGTTGCAAACAATTATGGAGTAATTTTTAGGATTACAAAATATATTTCTTTAATTTTACACTCGCCAACAGATAAAAAAATCAATCAAAAATTTATTCTGAATATAAAATGATCCAAGAATATAATTATTTATTTGTAGATGAGTTATACCTACTTATTTTTAATTGAAAGTTGTAAATTCTACTTTTACCTACTTAAACATGTCATGTCACATGCCATTTGTCCTCAACAACCGCAACAACCGTCTACAATAAACAACACTTTATTTATCTACTTATTCATTTACTGCCTGCCTTTTTTTGTTTTGCGGTAAATGTGCGGCAAATAGAGGGTAAAGTTAGTTCTATTTTTATCGCATTGTATAATTGTTGTCATTATTATTTGAAAATTCTCTTTTATGCAAATGGACGATGACGTCAAAAAATATCTATTAGACGAATGAGTTATAAATAAATTATGTGGATATTGTGGCGTCATAAATAAGGAAATAGAGAATGGATTATATACGCTGTATTATGTTGGCGCTTTTTGTCGTCGTTGATTTTTTTAATACATAATTTTTTATATATACACACCCACATTATAAGACGATTAGATAATAATTTAATAATGGAAACAAAATTATTGTATTTTTTGAGTGGGGTTGTTCTTATTGTTGTTATTATTGCTGATTGAACAAACAGCATGTTTTGCGCGCTGGTTTTTTTATCATGTTATAATTGAATTTAAGCAAGTTTAAAGTGCAAAGTTTGCGCCAGCCGAAAATAGTAATGCATACATTTTACATGCTGCTGCAACAAAAGCATCGCATGATTATGGAATACTAACTTATGATTAAAATATCAAGTTAAAAATATTAGAAAAAACCATAAAGTTCATGATTTATTAAAACTGTTCGATTCATGAATACTTAACGCAATTAATTTTATAAACTTTGCTGTTGGTTTCACTGACGTTCAGGCACCATTTACAGTAGCGTACCTGTTTTTGCAGATCCGGCGGCTTCAAGCCTTACACAGTCGTAACGCGGTATGACCACAGTTTCAGTTTTCCTGCAATTTGTCGCAATCAATGCGATACTTGACATAACTTGGTTTACCGATAAAGCATGGTTTAATCTTTCCGATTAGATAAACTCGCAGAATACCCGCATATGAGCCACAGAGAATCCCCTTGCTTTGCATGAGTCGCCCTTACACGATCAGAATATTTTCATGTGGTGCGCGGTTTCCCGTAATTGGTAATTGGTAATTGGTCCACCTCTGCCTCCCATTCTCACAACCAATCAAAACTTCATTAAATGAGGAAAACTTTCAGCCCTACCTCGTGTTTTTATATTTACACATTCCCGAGATAGAGACGATTAAAAACCGTTAGTCCCGAGGGAATCACCCTGTATTAATGATACAGAACTAATTGTTGTAAATATTAAATATTAATTTACTTTCCAAAATTGTAGATCTTTTTAATTCGGTATATCTACCTACCCATATAATAAATAATGAACTTCTTTGAAATGCTATCCATATAGGTACATTTAGAGTTATGCAACTTTAATTTGTATTTGAATCGCCTTAATTTCATTTTCTCATAAATCAATCATGAAATGAATCGAATAAATAATACGTAAATATTTTTTATCTGTGTTTGGTATTGTAGTAAATAAATGCATTAACGCATTTTCATTTTATATTGTACAATTGATAGGAAAAAATGTGATTTTACGCTCGATCGAAATGTAAACTAATAGCTCAGCCGGCTTTTCCATTTCAATATCGACGTTATTATACACTTACCTCATTTTAAATAAAAAAAAAACTGTACATATTTTATTGATTTCCTTCCATTTTCCACCGTTTCGGCTCGCCGTTTTTACCTACATTTCACCTAAATGCGAATGCGATACGTATTAAAAATAAATCTTTCCGAATTCGCAAACTTCAAAATCATCATATTTAAATGTAAGATAAAGACTGCACGCAACGTTTTTCTCTAAACTTTTCTATTTTTTTTTAATAATATGCGTACATCAAAATCTTTCAAAAAGGGATGAATTACTCATCGGCAATAATTTCTATACGCTATAGAAATTCACACACGCAATTCGCATTGAAGTGATTTATTATTTATCGAAATTATGCGCGCGAAAAGTGCGACGATAAATTATCGCGCGGCACGAGGAGAAAAAGAAAATTGAGCAAGCGAGCGCGCACACACTTAGCAGCGCCGATATGATGATTTAGTATAAGACAAAAGTTGCGCGCACGAAGAATTTTGATTGAAATTTGTTGTGCGCAATACAAGGTCTGTTCCTAATGTAACAAGAATAACTGCAGGTAATTTTGGACGAGATTAGAATTGTTTTGAATGTAATACCTACTTCTTACAAGTTTAACTGTAGTGGACTTTTAGTTTCGCTTACTTACAGACTAAGTAATAAATTGAGGAGTTGGTGGGCTAATAAATTTATAGACCAATTTGATGATCTGACCGGATATAACTAACTGCAGAATTGATGAATTGATGTACCTAGTGTTTGGCAAATTAATAGGCTGACTATTTGATAATCTAATAAGCTGGTAAACTCATTAATTGACCAAGATAAGCTGATAAACTGGTAAAACAATGTCTGAGAATCTCATAAAATCGTGAGCGGACTGATCGGCCGACAATTTGAAGTAAAGATAAATGGCTCGTTTAATAATTTGATTGGCAGGCAATTTAACAAACTGCAGTATTGATGAATTGATGTACCTAGTGTTTAGTAAATTAAGAGGATGACAAGTTGGTAAACTATTGGCAAATTAAGAGGCTGGCTATTTGATGAACTGATAACTGTTAAACTCATTAACTGACCATGACGAGCTGATAAGCTGGTAAACTGATTCTCCTATCGACTGCCAAATTGATGAATTGATATACCTACCAGCAAACTAATTTTAAATCTTGAATTGACTAATTCATGGTGTGAACGATTGACTATTTGAAGTACAGTTCGTTTTTTAATCTAATGACTGAATTTAACGCACTACAGTACTAACAATTTGGTGTACCGGGTGATTGACAAATTGAGAGGCTGGCTATTCGATGATCTGACAAACTAGCAAGTTAATCAATTGAAGTACAAACAAACTGATGAAATGATTAAACAGCAACGTAATTTTAAATCCTGAACTGACTAATTGATGGTGTGAACGATTGACGATTAAAAGTTAAGACAAATTGTTGATTTTTCATTCCTATCATTGAACAATTTAACGAATTGAACGGCTGATGTACCAACTGCTTGAAAAATTAAGAAACTGACTATTTACCTAAAGCACAGAAAAATCTAAGGATTAATCGATTATCAATGACGATCTGATAGACAGATGTTTTGAACCATAGACTGTCTCATTAAAGCTTTGACGAACTAATCTTTTGGGAAACAATAATATTGCCGGACTGATAGATTGACGGCCAATTTGATATACTGATGATAGATATTATTTACCTTGACAAGTTGAACATTGGGACAAACTGATCTACTAACTGATTGAAGGATTAAGAGACTGACTATTTAGCTAATGGATTGACATACTTAAGGATTAATCGAATAGCAATGACGATCTGATAGACAGATGAACTGAACCACTTTCACTAAAGATGTGATAAAGTGATGGTTTGGGAAAGAATAAGATTATCGAACTGATAGATTAACTTAATTTGATATACTGATAATAAATATTATTTACTTTGACAAGTTAAAGGTAAAAACAGACTGACAAACTGAGGATGTCACTGGCCCAACATAGGTATCCTACTTATTGAACGTACCATGTATATTTACCTAATTATTATTCGATTGTTTTGTAAGAGATGGCAGTTATATTTTCTTCCTTTTGTCGTTCGATTGTCGCTGTCGTGCGTAAAAACAGTAATAATTTTCTTCGTCACGTTATGACGCGCGTTTTGCATAATTCATAAATTCCGCGTCGCCTTTTTTCCACTTACTCGCGCGCGCGCCGGTGTTTGTTCTGCTAAAATTTAATATCTAAAATGGATGGTAAAATAATTTCGGTAAATAAATGATATAGTAGGTAGATGGAAATGGGATTTCTTGTTGGTTAGTTGGTGTGATGCGCTTTTTTGTTCGTGTATTATTTCCTCAATCACGTTTCGCTCGCTTGTTGTTGTTGGTGGTGGCGGCGTCGGCGATGTTTTTACACGCTGCATAATTCATGCCCTCATCTTGTTATATGCTTATTCTATAAAGCAAACAACACATTTAATAATCATATATATATACTATATTATCGCTAACGTGTCGTTTGTACGAAGAATTACAATTAAATTTTGCTTTCGCAGAAAAAGTTTTGTGCAAGTTTCAATTGTCTTGCCTTATTATGATTTTTTATTAATACTTTAGCTATATATATTAGATGAAAAAGATAAGAATCGTAAAGTTTCCAATGCAGTTGGGCTGCTTTTCAAAGCGTACAAAAACGCACAGCGAACAAACAGCAAAATACGTCTTTACACTTTTTGTTGTTGTTGTATGTTCTCTATTGTTCTGTAATACTTGCAAGTTTTTTTTGTTTGTGACAATTCAAGATTTATTAATTATTAAAAATGCAACTAAAGTAGAAAATTTTCATCTCCACTAAAAACATTTTCAGGTGTTATTTAATCAATTTACACATAACTCGCAATGACAAAAAGCATTCAAAATATATTTAAAAAAATTATTAACAACATTTATAATAAAAGAGCTGAAAATTTACATACAAAATGCAAAACTTTGACAAAAATCAACAAATCTCACATTTTTTCTAGAAATTTTTAGATTTTTCATGTGATTTTAGACCATTTTTCATCCTAATGAAACCAATTGGTGCTTTGATAAATAAAATTTTGACTCGCGAGTAAATTGAAGCTCTCATTTTGGCCCCCTAGTTTAAATTGTTGAATTATTTTTCATTACTCTTTATTTTAAGTTAACATAAAATTTATCCATAAAATTAATTATATTCTTACATGATTTACGTGAAAAACAAATTTGATGCCAATTTTATATTTGTTCAAACATGTTCATATAAATTGGTCTTCATGCAACGCATTATTACTGTAAACGAGTAATTTTTATGTGGATAAGTTTAAACACAGACTTGTATAAAATATTGAATTATCATTCATAACTCTTTATTTTTGAATAAATATAATTATTATACACGTAAAAGACAACCTTTATGCAAATATTACATATATTCAAAACATGCATAATATGTCACCCCATTTTAAATGCATTGTGATGTAATACATCTGCGGTAGTTGTGTTATGTAAATGTGCAATTAATTGCAGTCGAATAGAAAAGTCTTCATCGCAATTGAAATCATTTGCAGAAGTTGGTTATTAATCGATTAGAAACAAACAAAAAAAGTTTCCCTTTTGTTTTATTGTTTTATTATTATAATTGATTTTATAAGTATAATTTATAGTATTACGACATCAATTTAGTGGAGCAGTAAACGTTTTTTTTTTTTGTTCTGTATTTCATGACTATTAATGTGGGAAATTAGGCCAAATCCTGGTTGAATAAGGATAAGATTGTTAGACTTCAAGTTGAATGAAAAATCACAATATGCATTGTACTTGCTAAAGTGCAGAATGCAGCGGTATACGCAAAGAAGGGCTGTGCTCAATTTATACCATGAATAGCTAAGTGTTCATAGATTATGTATAAGTATATAGAAAATAGGTGCATAAATTTAAAATGACAAAGTGAAATTATGAATATGAATATGAAAATTCATAACAGATAGAAGCATTTTTAACAAACTTCTCGTCTGTAGAAAACAAACCATTAATAATATGGACAAATATTATTAATATGTAACAAAATTCTGAAATTTTATGATTATTATCTATATAGGCTTCAATTCTTTTAGTAACAATGAAATAAATACAATGTTTCCTCATAAAATAAATATGTATACAGAAATACCCCAAGTGGCACACTATCGTCCAACTAAATCACGTCATTATTTTGTTATTTTTAGTCCTAGACGTCATAAGTTTAGTGTTGTCATCTGTTGTCTTTTTTACAATCGTTAATATGACGTTATTTCTAAATGATAATTTATTTATTAGTACGTCAGTCCGTATAAAATCATTAATCACGCGTCGCAAGACTGAAATATGACGTAAAAATGTCGTCATTGTTACGTTTTACTTTGTTTTCAAACATTTTTAAACTTTTATGACAATTTGAGCAAACATCTTAAACGATATACCCCGCTTAACGCTGTTTCACTTTATTCTACAAGTTACTTCTAACAACTAAGCTCGTTAACTGGGGTATGGCTGTATTGAGTTTATCGACCTATATTTTGACAACTGATTTTAAAAATTTGAAATACGTTTTTTTCGTAATTTTATCCATACTTTATTAGGCCTCTGTCTGAGATGTAGATATTGTACAATAAATTCCAATTAATCATTAATTCATGAACGTCCTAGGAATTTCTACAAACACCACCCTAAAATAGAAACAATAAAAAATCAAGACGAAATCACGTCACACAAATACCTAACAAAAAACAAACTTTTTATGTATACTGTATACCTGTCATGTAAATTTCGGTCGTCGCCAGCCATCGCTATGCTATGCGTTTGAATATAAAATTGCCTGTTTACCTTTTCATTACAGCCATCACACATAATAATTATGTACGTAAATAGAACCTACATTTCAATTTTAAAAATAAAATTGTAGTAGAATTGTACACACCGCACAAATACAAACGCACACATACGTCTATATTCACAGCTGAATAATTGATAATTAACGCGTTGTTTGTGCGTATATATAACGTAACAAGAGCGCCACCGCCACAACTTTTTAAAACGCTATTAAAAAATGATGATTGCTTAGCGCGCATATATACAGTGTGTTCAATAAGTTCGGAAACACCCTTTTATTTTAAAAACGATGCTTTAATTAAAAATTCGGAACACGTATTTTTAAAAACGCATTTGATAGTGATGTTCAATTTGTTCTTCGAAATGCCCATCATGGTTTGCTGATGGTCAACTTCATTTTT
>JARJDW010023924.1:0-38348 GCA_030264715.1 Adinopsis sp. GC000173 | reverse complement strand
ATCCAAACCTAATTAAAAATATATCAAATCAAAAATTTTATTTGCAAATTGCATAAATGGAATAAATAAATACCTATAAACCCTTCGTTATCCTTCGAACATTTTCGGAATATGTGTTATGGGTTGCAAACACTCAATGTTTTCCCCACCGATTTTTGCTGACCATTGCAAACGTAAAAAGGTCTATAGTTTTACTCATTTTCACGCATTTTCCAACCAAATGTTGATGCGTTTCGGCCGAAGCCGCCACCTCAAAGGCGGATTCTATATATAAGTTCGGGTGAAAACTCGTTGAAAATCTCATGAAAATGGATGAGAACAGCAAAAATATCAAATTTGACAAGCGGGTACTCCATTTTTATGGAATTTCCACACAAATTTTATACATTTTTCACCTTCTCTAACTTGCACTGGCCATCTGCTAATAATTTCCGTTAAAACGCTTCAAAAGTCGTCCAGAAAATGAGGAAAAACAATGAAAAACTAGAATATTTAACATTTTAGTGTTTTTCTTGTGTTTTCCGGACGATTTTCGATTTAGATTTCCAGTGAATGCGTTTCACAAATTCCATGGAAAATGCATGAAAATCGAGTCCTTACCGTTTGTCTAATTTTCTAATCTAATTTAAATAGTCTCTACTTTTTCGGAGGTAGCACCGGTCGAAAGGCGTCGAAAATTGCTCGGAAAATACGTGAAAATGAGCAAAAATATATCAGTGCGGTTTCGTTGCGCCAGTTCTCATTATGATATTATTGCAGTCCTAAAGAAAAGCATTTATGTAAGTATACAATACGTTATAGTTGTTAGTGTCGTAACGGCCGATGTGCTAGTCTTATTTTTCTATAATATGCGTATGGGTATGCAAACGTTCTGTTTACATTATTTTGTTTTTACAACGATAACTTTGTCGCTCAAGCATGGTTTCTGCTGATTTAGCAGAAATAAACTTTACCACCTTCCCTTAAAAAACAAATTTTCTTTGTTTCATTTTCAACGCTAACAACTCAGTCATCGTCAAACACTCGAATTGTATATTATATAATTATATATTATAACAACTTTGTATATTGAATAAACTACTTGCATTAAGCGATTAATAAGAATAATAATAGTAATATAGGTAACATCTATTATTGAAATATAATTTATAAGCAAATTTATCTAGACTGATTTTGCTAAACTAGTAGTTACCTTTACCCCCTTCATAATCTCAATTTTCTATAAAATTGCAGAAAGTAAACAAAAATTCTTTATTTTATAAGTGGAATTCTGTTTGATTTGTTGTGCTCAACATTGAAAATAGTTTCTTACCTTTCTGTAAATCTTATTACTGAAAGATATCTGTATTAATTAACAAAATAGTTAAATTCAACGAAAATTGTGTAGAGTTAAAAGATTTACTTCCGAACCGAAATGTAACTAAAATACAATTTCAACTTGTATCATCGTTATGTGTAGCTGATCCAAATTTCACTAATCATCGATCAAAAACTAAAGAATTTATAATGAGCAATTTAGAGAGTAATTTATGTGAGGGTTCGTTTCGGTAAAATTTATTTTCAACTGCGTTGTAAAAGCCAAGTACCTGAGAATTGAAGTAGTAAATTAATATGCATTTTCACTATATAAAGGCTGAAACTAATAGACAAGGGTATTCTGAAAATACCTCCGAAAAAATATGCTATATGAAACAAATGAAAGTATGTTATACAATAACAAGTAATTTAATTGAATATTTAAATTATTTTCACTTTTTAGGGTGCTTGGTATAATTTACTACTTAAATACATAATTGATCCCAAATTCCTTAGCAGTTATGTAAATGGCGATTAATATCGAATCAAGTCCGCAATGTGTTTTGGATAAGAATATACATATTTATGAAGTGGCATAAGACATTCCAAAAGCACGTAGATTTTCTAGCAAAATCGAATCGAAAACAAGTACAAGAAGTTATACCAAGAAATAATAAGCCGGGAAAAGCAAAACAGATGCTACGTAGAATGGACGTTTTTGTCACCGAACCGCCGACCATTAAAATACGGAGGAACATTCTACGTTTGTTCAAAACGAAATGCTGCATTGCTTCCAACTACCCAACTACAAGGTGGAGCATATTCGCAACGTTACCTTATTATATGCAAATAGATCCATTGGATATTGATGATAAGTTTTAAATACTATCGAACGTGGGTCAAAACGAATAATTAAATTTTGGCTACCTGTAACTAAACAATGTCACCAATAATAAATTTGCTTACTCTAAACAAGCTAAACTGTCGCAGGTATCAAAAAATGTCAGTTCTTGGAAATTATTCGCTTTGTACCACTTTCGATAATGCATACCTATATTATATTTTGTGAAATGTTTATAACATGGAATATAATTGCAGACTCTGTAGAAAATGATGCAGAAGCGCAGTGAAATACACTGTACTAAGGTTGTAGAATTGGATGACAAGAAATAGTGTCCACACACTAGCATAGCATTTTATCATATCAGGACATACCATATATGAAACCAGAATGTTTGCAATTAATCTTATGACAAATTGGCTATCATAAATTCAGGGCATAACATTTGGATATTCCGATCGTTAAGTAATTCGCTTTAATTTGGCATTTGTGTTGCCAAATAAATGTTAAAATTATTATAATCTGTGCGTTTAACTTTGATATCAAATGTTAAAAAAAGAGGCAACAATTAAAATTTAAAATGTACTCAAAATTTCCTGTTGCCTGTAGTAGTCTTTGCAGTCATACAACGGGGAAACCCATTAAAGTTAAAAGTTAGTATGCGATAAGCAGAAAATCGTATAACAGCGTGTAAGGCTTACACTGTAAGCACCTACAGAATTAGTAAACTAATTTTATTTAACTATTTTTATACCAGTTTAAATAGATTATATTCACATATTTTTAAATAAAGATTTTTAGTTTGACTAATATTTATTATTAATAATATTGTATGTAAACATAAATAGATGTAGTAATGGTAGGCTTTTTCTATTGTCTATATATGTATGTATACTTAGAAGACTTAAAAAACTAAAACTTAATTCTATTTTCTCAACTACTTGACTTGAAACTGTATTTAAGATGTTTTAAATTTCCAACAAAATTCAAAATGGAATTATACATACAAATTCAAAATCAATGTAAAAAATTATAGTTATTTTTTAAATGTTGTTATTAATTATATATATCCAAGCTCAGCTTTTATTTTTATTTTTACTAGTATATCAATGAATTCATTTACTTTTACCATTGCTCTTCATAAGTTTTCCTTAATTAGAAATATTTTGAAAGCAACAAAATCAAACGCAAAAAAAATTCGGTAAAATAAAAAGTTAAAATTGCAGTAACTTTTTTATTAGAAATAGTATGTATAAAAACATCTAATTTTCCAATGTTTGTTCCAAGCTTTTCAAAAAAATTAATATAGACAAAAGTCAATCATTATGCGATGATATCGAACATCAAATATACTTTAAAGATTGTGGTCCCGAAGTCAACTACTTACGTAGGATGTCACCTACATTCTTACTTCGATTCTTTCAACCAGCAGACTCGATTTCGACTTGCTAATACCATAAATTATTTTAAGCAGTCTTACGTTAAGTAATATTGCACCACTCTAATGTGTACGAAACTTCAAAAAAGTCAACTTTGCCAATTTTGCTGGAACAGACGATAGTAGGGGTAGTTAGAGATGTACTCGGTATTAAAGTAGCAACAATAACTCCTAAAATTGAGAACATCTCTGACTACCGATCAGAACTTTTATACTCGATGCTAGTCGCTTCACCATTTATGTACGCACCCTAAGTTGCTTGGCTGTCGTCTGGGTCAAATCGCTCAATGAAATGTTACTAGCATGTTTTCAGAATTTGAGGCCGCAGGAAACTATAAAGGAATATTTTTTCAAGGGATCAGAAATAAAAAACTTTCGTAATACAGAAAAATGTAATTTTATAATTTATAAATGTATTAAAAATCAGAATCATCATCATCATCGTCGTCAAATAAGTTTTCGCCCAATGTGCTATTTCTAATCCTTTCATTAACATTTTGCATAACTGGTTCTTCTTCAACTGCATCGCTCTCTATTAAATAAACACTAAAAATGCAATTTTTTATATCAATATTGGACAAATAGGAAGTGATATTTTCAATTAACTCAGTGCTTATATTATATTTATGGATTAAAGATCTAGCAAATGTAGAGAAATATTTTTCTTGAAATATTGCTCTTCTATCGCAATATTGAATTTTCTCTATAAGAAGTGGCCTATAAATCGGATATGTCTCTAGAATAGATGGCGTTACTAGATTATACGCAGACAATACTCGACGATGTACAAATGTTATTTTTAAGAAATCATATACGGTTAGTGTTTCATTTAGTTGGTCACTTTGCATTCTTGATATTTCACGTTTGCATCCTTCTACGAACTTATCTGATATTGATGCAATAGGCTCAATATTGTATAAAAATAACAGTGACTTTATGGGATCATCAAGCATTTTCAAACTAAAATCTCTTATAAATTGTAAGCCCTGAAAACCCCAATGAGAACCTGAGAAAAATATAAAAATCGAAATCAATTGAACCAAGCGACGTTTGCCAAATGTTCCTTCTGGTATTATCATATCATTGATATCATAACCATAACGCAACAATTCGCTGATCAAGTAAGCGTTCCCAGATAGCCGATCTTTCGCAGTCCAAAATTGATGCATTAGTGGATTATGTCCGAGAGCATTCTTCACATTGAGATTCAAGGCAGTTCTGCACAATTCTCTTAGTGCTTGCGGATTGGCAACGACATGGAGCAGTGAATTCTGTAGCGCTCCGTAGCTTTCATGCACTTTTGCACCATGCATTATAAGCTCATTTACTATCCCAACATCGTGCTTCACTCGTTGTACTGCATAATACAATGGCGTATTATTTTGCAAATCTTTAGCGTTAACGTCTGCATGAAAAGCTAATAATCTGCGTACAAGCGTCAATACCGAGTCTTTCGGTAAACTAATGTATTTCTCCACCGCGTAATGCAAAGCTGATTTACCTTCTTTATCACATAGATTCACGTCCGTTCCTTTAGCTAATAAATCATTCACCACTCGCATGTCAAATCTATTTGGCTCTGTAATACATACAATAAGCGGTGTTTCACCGGAGGCATTCAACATATTTACATTCGCGCTATATTCTAACAATTTGGAAATGTATTCATAGCTTCGTCCAATTTTGATAGCATAATGTAGCAGTGTATCTGAATATGCTCCACACACATTTACATCTGCACCGTGTTTTAGAAATATTTCAAGCAAATCAGCATGCCTTACATGGTGAAGAAGAGGCAATGAATCGCTAAGTCCTAGTGTCACATTCATATCCGCACCATGACTTAGTAAGTCGGCTACAATTCGTATATTATCACGGTGATCGATTGCATACATAATCGGAGTTTTTTTGGATGAATCCACGCTATTGACGTTTATTCCCTGCATTATGAAAAACTGCACCAGTTCATAACACTTTAAGGTTTCGATTGCATGATTAAGTAGAAAAGGTGTTTGAATGCTAGCACCTTGTACAATTAATTCTTGAGCAATATCTACATTATTTACCTCTCTTAGATATCTTCCGCCGTTTGCGTGCACATCAGCGCCGAGGCGAATAAATTCTCGTATAAGACAAAGATTATTATTGCGTATAGCATACAGTAAAGCCGTCGACAGGTCCGATCCATTTTTTAGTAGTTCTTCTATGAGTGTAAGTCCCTTCTTTCTTTTTACTGCTGAAACTAACGGCGTTTCGCCGTACGCATCCTGTGCATTCACATTAGCACCGTGACGGATAAATAATCTAGCAACTTCCGTATTGGTTACAAGATGCAATACGCTAGTCCCTCGCAAACATCGGGTATTAACATCGGCACCACTCTCCAATAGTCTTCGAGCAGTATCCAAATGATTCAACGCGTAGTAGATTGGCGTGAGATAGAACCCTCTTCTGCGAATTTTAACATTCGGATTTGCGCCCTTCAATAAAAGTGCTGGGACTACATTGAAAGTGCCTGCTCTCATGGCGCTTGCTAGTTCCGAATCGTACATGTTGCACAATTATTTATCCTACAAGAAAGCATTTTATATACATAAAATAAATTTACTTTAATCAATTTTACCTTATTTACATCACAAACTATCTAATAAAATTTACTATATAATATTGAAATAGTGGTTTTGCAAGTAGAATATGATTACTTAAAAAACAGTTTTTCAAATTTTTAACAACACGGTCGACACGGGCTATTAGATTTTCTTTCTGTTTCTTTCGTTTGCAATGCTCAGCATGGTCAGCAACAGTCGGCAAAAATCGAGACTCGAGAGGGAAAACATTGAAATCCGTAGCTTAGTAGCTTAGTTCACGTTTCCCCAAAATTGTCGAAGATTTACGAACGCTAAATATGGCTTTATTTTTATATTTTTCTCCATTTATAACCAAATTTTCCGCCTTCGTCTTTTTTCTGAAATTAGACAATAATCTCAACAGTTTTGTTTATAAATAATGAAAAAAAAGCTAAATTAAATTTCGTTAACCTTCGACAACGAGTATTTTGGTTGCAGACTTTTGTTCGACGTTTGACGCGTTTGACATTACCGACATTACGTAGTTATAAAAATGAAATTAGGAACGTTGGAAAAAACGCTAGAAGTGAAAGCAAGTAAGTAACGACCAACGTTACAATATGTCGTATGAAACCTGGCCCACATGTTTATTATTTATAACCTCAGAAAATGTCGAGAATAATAGTTAAAAATTTACCCAGAGGGGTAGGCTTTATTGTTTAAATAATATTACTAATCTTTATTAATTTGATAAATTTGTAGATACCTGAAGAGAAACTGAAAGATAAACTGAAGAATCAATTTTCTAAATGTGGTTTAATAACTGATATTCAATTAAAGTATGCAAAAGATGGTAGATTTAGGCAATTTTGTTTTATTGGTTATCAAACAGAAGCAGAAGGTCAGAAAGCTATTCAAGAATTTAATAATTCATGCATTAATACTAATAAAATTACAGTCGAAGTGTGTGCTTTACTAGGTAGGTAATTTATAATTGCATCTATATAAATTGATTTTATTCAAACATTTCAGGTGATCAAAATAAATTGAAAGCATGGAGCAAACACACGAAGAAAAATTTAGATAATGTTAAGAAATTTGATATAAAAACTGATGAGAAAGAGCCCAATAATAAACCAAATTATACTACACAGCTTCTGGAAAAGGTATAATTATTATAATTGTGTATATCATCAAATTTAATACATTTAATTTCAATATCATATTATAGTATAAAAGTGATCCAAAATTCGAAGAATTTCTTGATGTTCACGACGCAAAAGCCTTTAAAGAGCTACTGCGAAAAGAAGATGATAAAGACAACAAAAAGGATTCAGAGCGAGTTAACGAACACGACGATGAGGAGCAAAATAATAATGACGAAGAAGATACTGACGAAAGACTCGCCAATAAAAGCATATCCGATTTAGAAGCAAGTTTACATGTAATATTAGTCGGCAATTCTATAAATGATATATATTTTTAGTACATGAAACAATTGATGGTTAAAAAGGTAACAGTTAAGGAACCGAAAGCAAAGAAAGTGTTGTTTTGTGCCAAATTAAAAAACTTACCAATCGCAGTTACGAAGAAGGATGTTAAAGAATTTCTAGGCTTTAAAGTGCAAAGTATTCGAGTACCTAAAAAGATTGGTATAGGTTACGTCGGAGTTGAGGACGAGAAAGTTTTCAAGAAATTATTAGCTAAAGATAAGAGTATACTAGGTAGGTTTACTATAAGCACTTACAATACTACATAGTTAATTACACATTAATTCAAGGCGGCAAAAAGGTTCAGGTTACTAAGTATACAATTAAATCGGAAAATGATGATGAGACACCAGATACGCAAAATGCAAAATGGTTAGCACAGGAAGAATCATTAAATAATGAAGAAACCATTGCAGAATCTGGACAAATTTTTCTGCGGAATCTTTCTTACACGACTACTGAGGATGATATTCAAAAATTATTTGAGAAATATGGTAAATATTCCTTATTTACAGTGTCGAACAAATTAATCAATTAAAAACAATTAAAACTCCTGCTGTGTTTGCACAATTAAATTTACTTAAAATCTTATTTCCGATTTGGAATTTACATGTTTTGATATTGTCAAAATTATTGGGTCTTTCATTAAGGATCTTTTAACACATAAAAATAATTTGTTTAAAGTGTCCCCTCTCGATAAGCAATAACAAATCGAACAATTATACACTTAAAGCGTTTATTAATTAGGATTGGTTCTTCTGCCTACTTCCAAAAGCTCTGCCAGTCTGCACTATTGCAACTATACGGAAGAAAAGAATATACCTTTCCTCCTATTTACACGCTACTTTTTTGTTTTTGCTCTTATATGGTTTTGAAAAAGATTAAATTATTTTAAAAAACACATACGTTGAAAATATTTTTTATCAATATTATTATAGAATAAGTAAAGAACTTTATTCATACCGTTACCGTAAATTGAGATATATTATTGTATATATAATTATATATAATAATAATATAATATAATTGGTCTTTACATTCGCAAATATATATGAATTGAATTTTAAAGACGGAGCAATGTTGTAGTTTGAAATTCTGCCTATCTTTCTTTATCATAATAAGGAATTTAAACGGTTTTACACGGTCTTCTCTGAAGTGGATCTACCCTGTAAATCGGAGAATAGGTGTAATAGTTTTGCAAATAAAACGAGCACATAAAAATTAAATAATATATCTGCCCATATTCGACGGATATTGACCAGATTTGTCACTCGTTGTTTTCTAAAAAAAAAATGTTTTTCTACCTCATAATTGCAGAAAATACAACAGAGGTGAATCGGTGCGTAATACACATTTCCGATTGTTTTTTCGAAGTAGGTAGAATGAAGTAACGTCTTACGATTTATCGCTACTTACCGAGCGGGATACTTTATGAACGTCAAATATCTTTTAAGGTACTATATGTGAGATATTCACATCATTTTTTTTAATTTGAAGGCGCAAATTATTGCAGTTGTTAATTCGTTTACCACCCAAAAAATTTTAGTCATATTTATTGTGCTTTTACCTAAAAAGATATGAAAAAATCGTTCTAAATAAGTTAATAGTTTATACGTAACGCTTATAAAAGTCAGCTCTTAGTTAATGAAAGTTTGATTCAATATTTGCAGTTAAAAATCAAGCAATATGTATAAACTATTTAATAATCTTACAATAAATTTGTCTAATCTTTTAGATAAAAACGCAATTTATCAATCTGAAACTCAATACATTTTTTAATTTGTGAATATAAAAATAAATGTAATTTTGTAATCCTATCAACCGTTTTCATTGTTTTTAATTTGATTGATTACATTTTTTATTTATAATGGTTTTCACCTATTGCAATAGCGAATATTATCTTATTACATTTTTACAATTATGTTAATTCCTTTTTAGGTCCAATATCGGAAATATCATTACCTATTGATATATTCACTCGACAAAATAAAGGGTTCGGTGTTGTGACATTCCTCATGCCCGAGGATGCTGTAAAAGCATACAGCGAACTAAGTGGAAACATATTTCATGGCCGCATGCTGCATCTACTACCGGCCAAAGCTAAGCAGTCTTATGATCAGGTGGAAGAAGAAGGTAATATTGGTAAATTTGAAAGTACAATTCATTGCTACATCTTCAGACCGTATTGGGAGAAATTAGATTTTCTGTTGAAGTCTCTGCACATTCTGTGAGGAAAAGTTAGCACTCTAAATTGAATTTTCTTTAGTGGGATTCATTCAAAAATCGAAACTTATGATTCTATTATTAGCATTGTCATTACTTTCCGACGTGTGAGGTACCCTTTTGGGCTCTTCGATTGCATCAACCGTGTTTACAATTTCTTAGGTTACATATTTGTAACAGAATGTAGGGCACCCAAAATATTCGAGTATGGAGATTTTATATAAAAGAAATCTCCATATAAAAATGATTATGAAATTTTGTGGTCCATCAAAAACGCCTAGAATTAAACGTCGAGACAATACTCTATGACAACTGAGCTTAGACAAAAAGCACTCCTAGATAAATATTTCCAGACAATAGCGCCCATAATATTTTTGCCAACAAAAGAAAACAATCAGTAATCAGTAATCATAGTTTGCAAAATATTTAGAGGCTGATAAATTTCATAGATTTCTAAATTTATTATTTCACACATTACTTATATTGTTTATTTGATTTGTAGAGAGGCTTACAACAAACGATTAAGATTTATTCTTTATTTTTCTTATTTCAGTGTTATTCTATTGAATAAATCGATAAAATACTTATTCTATATTTTAGAAACAAGCAATTTTAAAAAGGCAAAGGCAAAGAAACAGAAAGAGGAATCAAAATCATCGCACAATTGGAATTCACTGTTCTTGGGACAAGATGCGGTTGCAACCGTTGTCGCTGACACCTACGGCACGACAAAAGAGAATGTTCTAAATCCGTTTGGCAGTGGCGCGGCTGTGCGATTGGCCTTAGGTGAAACACAAATCGTTGCTACTACAAAGAAGTACCTAGAAGAACGTGGCGTTGTGCTTGATGCATTCAACAACGTTAGTATCAAATATTGTACAACATATTATAAATTAACCAAATTAAATGATTTTAGTTACAATGTAAGAGGTCTAAAACAATAATTCTAGTGAAAAACTTGCCTGGTAACACAGAAGCCAAGGAGGTGATTGATAAATTTAAAAATTTTGGTGAGATTGGCCGCTTCATTTTCCCGCCGAGCGGAATCACAGCAATCGTGGAGTTTATCGAGCCGTCTGAAGCGCGCAAAGCGTTTAAAAGTTTAGCTTACACCAGATTCAAAAATATGCCGTTGTACTTAGAATGGGCGCCTGAAACTGCATTGTCAACCGCGCCTGTGCAAGTTGTTGATAAAAGTAATATTGAGAATAAAAAGGAGGATAATGAAACCGTTGTAAAGGAAGAAGAAGAGGAGAAAGAAGTACCACTGGATGATGAGAAGGATACAACACTTTTTGTACGAAATGTCAATTTTATAACAACCGATGATGACTTAAGAAAGGTAGTTGGATTGATAGTACAGTGACACCTCGGTTAACGAACGCCCTAGTTTATGAACTTTTCTGTTTTGAACACTTTTCAACTCGCTTAATCAACTTAGATTCGGTTAGCGAACCTTTTTAGTCTGCATGTAATGAGTATTTATGCTTATTTTGTCGTTATCGACCCACTAAAGGATGTTTTCCTTTTCAAATTCAATCAACGAACGTAATGTTATAACGAATTAAGTTTGTTAACTAAGGTATCACTGTAATAACTTAGATATATATTTCATTTATTGAATTTTAGCATTTTGAAACGTGTGGTAAAGTGGTATATGCCAACATTGCAATGAAAAAGGACTTTAAAAATGCCAATAACATGCTGAGTATGGGCTATGGTTTTGTTCGCTTCGCAACCAAGGAAGCAACGAATAAAGCGCTCATAAATTTACAAAGCAGTTTACTGCATGATAAAACGTTAGAGTTGAAGCGCTCCGAACGGGCATCGAAGTAATATACCCCACACTAAATAAAATTTATATATTAATATAAATATAATTTAATTTCAGTGCGGATGTAGCAACTAATCGCAAGACGAGTCAAGTTACTGCACCAAGCGGTACCAAATTCTTAGTAAGAAATGTTCCATTCCAAGCTAAATTAAAAGAGTTATACGAACTCTTCCGGTAAGTTCTATTTATGTTTTACATGTTTATGCAATACTACCGCATTATTCTTTCAGAACTTTTGGTGAATTAAAGACTATTCGTTTGCCGAAGAAACAAACAGTTGGTGAAGGAGATTCGCATCGCGGATTTTGTTTTGTTGATTATGTAACCGAATCTGATGCTAAAGTATACTTCAATTCTAATAATATTTTCTTATGCATATTAATTAATGATCATTCATTTACAGACTGCTTTTGAAGCAGTGTCCCAAAGTACGCATTTGTACGGTCGTAGATTGGTATTGGAGTGGGTAAAAAGTGAAGATACCGTTGATGACATCCGTAAGCGCACAGCTGAACAGTTTTATGAAGGTAATGCATCTAAAAAGAATAAAAAGATTGTTTTTGATTAGATAATTATTATAAGTAGATAATAAAAAAATGTATATAATTGATTGTGAATTAATTCTTTTTCCTGAAAATGTGCATTGCGGACAAAAAATCTAACTATAATATGCAAAAAAAATTTAATAGTCTATATCAAGTTTTTACCGTATTCATAATTTCTCGTTAGTTACAGCATTCAAAAAAAAAGTTTGTGTGTGAGCTATAGCTCCTATAACTGAAGTTGTCAACTGTCCTCCTTTCGAGAGGACAATATTTAAAAATTATGAATATTTTTAAATATCAATCATTTCGTATTGGAAAGACTCAGAGGTTTCATTTTGAATCGTTCCATCCATTTACTAAATTACCCTTGTTATACATCAAACTGTTTTTACACAGACCTAACGTTTTCAAGAAAATTTAGTTTACTTAAGAAATGGCAATTTGTCGACTGCGGAATAATCCAAATTCAAATAATATAAAAAATCGTCCTCCTTAACAAAAATATAGGTAGCAATTATTGTTAATAATTCTATTTTTTATGAAACAGAACAAAATGATTTTTTCATACGAATTTGGAATAACACATACGACAATTTTGTATTTTCTTAGTAAACTATGCATATTTTTTTTTAACTTTAGATAAGTGCAAAAATGTAGTTAGGTATATATAAGTAAGTAATTTAGCGAAGCGACAAAATGATTATTTAAAAGGAATTGCGTCCCGCATTCACGGTTCAAACACTTAAATTTGCTTACAGGATAAAATTGAGTTAAAATGCATTGAATTGAGGAGTTTTAATGAAAATAGTTTGAAATATTTAAGAAGATGTTGGGAAAATGTATGTGTGGATTTTTACGGAAATTCTGGATTTTATCAAATTTATTTTTGAAAATGTTGTTAGAAAGTGTACAGAAATTTCAGAAATTCTAATGAAAAATGCACTAAAGTTGCAAGAAATGTAAAAATATATTGGATTTTTCAAAAATAAAAATTGGATTAATAATTATTTTACAAAGTTAAAGGAATCTAGTAGATTACGCAGAGCGGAGGTTGCCCATCATTGCTCTAGAACCTTTAGAACAAAATGTTTGCATGGTCTGAAGTTCCTAGGTTTATCTTGTGCGATTATTTAAAGAAATTAGAATTGCTTCAATCAAAGAATGTTATTAAATTTTGCCCTTCACGCATCGCACTTTACCATTTTTATAGCATTTATATGTCTTGTGTTTTGATGCCTTTTTAGTAATATGAAGTTAGGCGTAGGTGAAATGACACATGCAGAAACGTTTGTTGCAGCTTGTTAAATTAATGCTGCTATTTGTTACCAGAAGTAAATAAGAGTTGAGAAACGAACCATCCATCAAGAGAGAAATTTACTAATAACTAGAGGTAGTCGTACGATATGCATAAAAATAATAAGTATAATAAGTTTCTAATGGTTGAAGAAATTAATTTTCTCAATTGGAATGTACCAGTAATTATAAATGTCTTGTAATCGTCAGTGCCTAATTAAATTTTTTATTTGAACGGCAATCGATATTATTTTGAAACATAATGTTTAAATAAGGTCAACGTACGATGTTTATATTAAAATAGTAATTGTTTTCAAATGATTGAACGAGTTATTAAAACATCTATATCTAACAGTAAATAAAAATCGTTGAAAATGTGTTGGTAATGGACAGTGCAGTGTGTTTAAAAATGGATGTTGAAAATTGTGACGAAAGTGTGTTGGAAATTGAAACGGATGATGAAATTACAAGCAAGCGACTTCTTCGTAAGCAAACAGTACAATCAAAGCAACAATGTGCCAAAGACGAACGTAACGCCACCATACGAAAGGTAATTATCTTTCACTTGCGTAACATTTAATATAAAATGTATATGTGTAGGTTTCGTTGATACTACAAAAGTCGGAGGGTGAACGGAGTGCTGAGGACTTGGAGGTGCTAAAACACTGCTCGGAAATTGTTAAGGAAGTGCAATCACGACGAAAGAAACGCGATGAAGCCAAACGGCGTGTGGAGGAGTATGAAGAACCGATCGAGAAGCTGCGTGAGAAGTGTATTATATTGGCACAGGCGATAGCACAATCACAACACCTTGTGGTGTATACCGGAGCTGGCATTAGTACGGCAGCTCGAATTCCTGACTATCGAGGCACAAATGGAATTTGGACGCGACTACAGCAAGGCAAAGATATTGGGTACGGCTATTTATACTTAATATAATCACAATAATAATGATATACATTTTTAGAAACCATGACTTAAGTTTAGCAGAACCTACTTATACACATATGGCGCTATCCGAGCTGTACAAACGTAATATTCTTAAATATGTAGTGTCTCAAAACTGTGATGGACTACATCTGCGATCTGGACTGCCACGCACCGCCATCTCGGAGGTGCATGGCAATATGTATATAGAAGTGTGCAAGACGTGTAAGCCATCAAGAGAATATTGGCGGATGTTTGATGTCACGGAGAATACGGCGCGCTACTCCCACAAAACGATGCGTAAGTGTTATGTGTGTAATGGACCTTTAGTGGACACGATTGTGCATTTTGGTGAGCGCGGCAGTTTACAATGGCCGCTGAACTGGTCCGGTGCGAGCAAAAATGCAAGAAAGGCGACGACAATTCTTTGTCTCGGCTCCAGCCTTAAAGTGCTGAAGAAGTATCCGTGGCTGTGGCAGATGCATAAACCGGTGAAACGACGCCCGAATCTCTACATCGTCAATCTGCAATGGACGCCGAAGGATGACTGTGCAAATGTAAAAATCAACGGCAAGTGCGATGTGGTGATGAAGATTGTGATGGAATTACTTGGTATTGAAGTGCCGACGTACGATCGTAACGCGGATCCCATTTTTGTGCACGGCACGTTTTTAAACGAGCATGAATTGCACACCACCACGCAACCGTTCCTCAAATACTCCGAAGAAAAGTTGGAAGTGGACGAGCCGTTGAATTGCCACAAGGATCTCAGCGTGGATGGGAATATCGCGAAAAACTGTGATACTTTAAGCAATACCAATAGTATTAATAAAGTTCCATCTATCAAGTATGAAGAGACTGGTCTTCCTAAAATTAATAATACTCTTAGCACCACAATCTTACCTCAAACGAATCACAGCATGCCAGTGTTCGCCATCAACGGTCTGCTTCAAGCGAGCCAGGCGAACGAAGATGTCAAAGAGAACGCTTTAAATTTAGTGAAGAACGAAAATTTACTGAAAGAAAACTGTCAAGCTCTCTTAACCTACTACCAACTATCGAATAGTATTTTTCAAAATCCTCTTCTTGCTTATCGTGACGTATTAAACTATCCGTTTCAAACTAGTTTTGTATATTCGGGTTTGCACAGCATAATAAATCCAATTCCGATTATCAATGAGGAGCACAACTACTCATTTAATGAAGCGAACAATGTGGATGAACTAAAGGAGGAAGAAATTCGTGACGCGGAATGCGATTACTGCTGCAAGAACTACAAATCCGATATTTGTTTATACTATACGAAATCCGAACCAAAGTTCGAAAAGCAGCAGTATCGATTCAGCAAGGTGGAGAATTGTGACAAGCCGCTAAATTGCCTTTGTTGCGATTACACGACAGACGAGGACGATGAGATGGAGCGTGGCACTGAGGACGTGTCACCGGACAAAATTAGTAAGATAGCAAGCGAGCAAGATGCAACAGAACAAAAAGCGAAAATACAGCCAGGTTGGTTTGGAAAAGGATATAGAAAGAATCGGAAATACAAAAAGAAATTGGCAAACTAGACTATACAAATTCAGTATTAAGTATTTCAGTTCTTTTTTTATTATTATTAAATTAGTATTATTTATTTCATCTCGCAGCTATTACGATCGTTTAAATTATTTATTAATTGTGCATTTATCATTTTCATGTAAATTATTCATTCATATTCATTTACGATTTAATGTACTGAATGTTTGTGATTTATTGTTGCAAAAAAAATGAATACTAAGCTAAGATTACAAAAAAAGTGTTCATTTTCCTTAATATTCTCAAATTATTTAGTTCTTGTTTTTGTTTACGTAGTCTTTTTATTGCAAAACAACATTCAAGAATATATTAATGGGAACGTTACGTTTTTGTTTAAATTCTAAATATAAATTATTTAAAAGGTTGATTAGAGTAGTAAAATTAAACTCCCTTCTCATGAATACAAAAATTATGCTTTATGAGTTAATGCGCGTTTCGATAACTCCACCTATGAAGCGTAACTTTTGTATGTGTATAGTTTGTTGTTTAATTTTGTTACTGAATAAACTCCTGTAAAAAATAGCATTTGTACCTTTACGATTTGAAATCATTATAAATAGCAAATATCTATAGATTCCAATAACAATTTACAAAAAATTTGAAAACGAAGTTTTATACTCAGTAAGGCAACATTTCGTTTAGAATGTTGCGTGGTTCTTCATCCAAATAATGTAAAGGCTATATCGTTATAAATTCTTGCATTCTCCTTAAATACTACACTAAAAAATAATATTTTTCCAAAATATCCAAGAAAAATAATATAATTTTCCTCATCTATGTATTTAATGGATGATGTTTCTGAGTTCTGTAGAACAAATTATTCTCTTTCACATTGACATTATATACGTAAAACTATAATTACATTGAAATTTTAGTGGATTTAGAAAAAGATAGAAAGTGGATGCGCTTTTTAAAAATGCTGTAAATATCATTGAATATTTAGTCAATAGAGGTAATCACAGTCCCAGTAAAATATTAATTTTGTGGATTTCCAATTAATTTCGTTATTTGCACAAAACAAAGAAAAGCAACAGATATAGGCCTAGATCGCCAAAATTAAATACTTTGAAGAAAATATAGATCTCATTAAAGTACATTCAATCACTGCATCTTCAAGGGCCCAAATACTAATCATTAGTGAGCAACTTAAAATTGGTTTAAATGACTGGTAGCAGAGTAACACTGTTTAACCTAGCAGCAAGCTGTAGATTTTTTCCGCTGAAGCCCAGTACATATTATTCCAATCTAATCCAGTGCAGGGGATTGACTCATATCGTTTAGATTATTCCACAGTCCAGTAACTGGATGAGTGGGCATTTTTCATTATTACAGTGACACAGCAAGGAGTGAGTTGGGATGAAAATGTAGTCTGCCAATCCAGTGCAATAACACATTAGAATGGCTACATTCTAGTGCCGATACTTATTTTAAATTTCCTCGTTGGACTGAAATAAGGTTTAAAGCAAAGCGTCACAGGCGGAGAACACCGTGCACCCTAGGATGTAGTATAAAAGCACGTGTTTGCGAAGTTCGGTAAGATTTAAAAGTTAAAGTTAAAATTTAAAGTTAAAGATAGTCATGTTCAGAAATTATGTCAATACAACACAATGCTATTGACCAGCGACTTTTAAAACTGCAGTGAAATAACAATAGCTATTGAAACAGCATCGATTGCTTTTATCTCTGTTTGAAAATTTTAGGAATTCCGGTGATTTGTATGAACTTTAACACCTTCTTGTTAATACGTTTACGAAAGTATTCTTGTATAACTTAATGTAGTTTTATTTAACTTACAAAACGGTTTTCTAGGCTACGACTAAATAATTCTCCTAGATGATTATTTTTGGAATGGATAATAATCCAAACCAGAATTATATTTAAACTTAGGCTTATCTAGTTTTCTCGCTTCGGCTATCAATTCCTGCACGTCCTTCCTATAAGGTGGCGGTTGTAATTCATCTTCCAACGTACAATTCACTGGTGCAGGTTCGCGTTTCTTATAAATTCGCCGTCTTACTATATCAATATCTCGCGAAAATTCTTCTAATAAATCGTCCACGGCGTAAGGAGGCACATTAAATTCCATTAGATAATAACTAAATCACAAAATCACATTAATTCAATATTAAAACAATAATCCTAACAAACCTAGCGCTTTTATGTATCATATCATGATTGCTGATCTTGTACGGCGTTTCGTGTGTTCCGAGATTTTCAATTTTACGAATGATTCCTGGCTTATCCAAAATTGAAATAGCGATTCGTTTTAAAGTTGATCGAGTTTCCACCTTGATATTAAACAGAATATTACAAAGAAATCATAAATGATGAAACAATACACACCTTTGGCATCATTCTTAAAAGAAGCATTAATTCATAAGTTATCATTTTAGATACTAAAGTAAATTACTAAATAAAATTGTTGGTTAGGAATTTGGTCAATTTGACAATTGAAAAAACCATGTGAACCATGTGAACATGTTTATAAATCTATTTCTAAATTTTGTATAAAATTATTTTGAATTCTTCATCTTTGAGATTTATGAAGTGTTCAATCAAATTAACCGCATTCAATTTTCAAAAAATGTATTAAAATTATTCATAGTACCAAATTTCCGAATACTTATTTCTAAATCGTCTGTCATTAAAATTTTATTTTTTCAAATTTTTAAACTATTGGATTTTGAAAATATCAACATAAATAATAATAAATATTCTATAAAAGCCCTAATATACTTAATGTAGAAAAAATAATAAAATCGTATATACGTATAAATATTTTATTTAATAAACGACAAACGTCAATAAAATTTAGTTGGACATTAAGTATTTATTGTGTTTAATTTTCGTTGGTATTACTGAAGAAAAGCGAAGAAAAGTAACAACTAATGTGTTTGATGTGAATTAGAAAGGGATAAGTATATTTAAAGTCATAAATTTGTAGTTATGTTGGCAGCACTGTAGTTGTGTTGTCACTGTCAAAACTACAATTTGGGACAAGTGTCAAATAGTTCACTCAATACTTGTCAGTTTTTCCATATTATAAAAAGTATTTAACAAGAAAATGATTATTTATTTTAATTTCCAATTTTAAATGTAATATAATCGTGTAATTAAAGCTACATGGTAGTGTTTTAATGATAGTTTACGCTCTACAACACGTCACAATAATGGTCCTTATGCATTTGGAAGGACTTTTACAAGATTAAAAATCGGCTCACAATGCACCCGAATATTAAAACGAAAGAAATGTTTATTATACGTGCATTAGAAAAAATACTTAATGATAAGGAGATCAAACGATCGCATCATTCCCAGTTGAAGAAAGCATGCGAATCAGCGCTCGGTGCGTAAATCAATCGATTAATTCATTTACATTCGAAGGTTACGACTTTCAATTTTTTTAGAGGAGATCAGGAAGGAGCTGGAGTCGACAAAGTGCGATGAGAATATCTCCGACGCGCTGCCGGTGCCTAAAAGCGGCGATGTAAACGCACTCACGACGGAGAAATACTTTTTGCCGTTTGAGCTCGCCTGCCAAAGCCGATCGTCCCGCATCGTTGTGACAGCGCTTGACTGCCTTCAGAAATTAATTGCCTATGGGCATCTCACAGCGAACGTGCCTGATTCCACAACACCTGGCAAGTTGCTAATCGATCGAATCGTCGAAACCATCTGCGATTGCTTTTCGGGACCACAGACTGATGAGGGTATATGACTGCTTTTGTTTGTATTAATTCGGTGTCTATTATTTAATTTTCTAGGCGTTCAATTGCAAATCATCAAGGCGTTACTCACCGTAGTTACTAGTCAGCATGTAGAAGTTCACGAAGGCACAGTCTTATCGGCTGTGCGCACCTGCTACAACATCTTTCTGGCGAGCAAGAATTTAATCAATCAAACAACGGCACGGGCGACGCTCACGCAAATGCTGAATGTGATCTTTATGCGGATGGAGAGTCAAGCTTTCGAAAATGATGTGAGCGAGAATCAGATGAATAGTGCGATTAGCAGTCAGGAGTCGAAGGAAGAGGAGAAAGTGGAGCCGAACAATGTGGAAATTGCAGCCGAGATTGTAGAGAGCATCATGCAAAATGCGATTGCGTTCGTTGAGAATCAGAAATGCGGCGAGAGTTGTAATACTGAAACAGATGGAAGCGTGCATTCATCGTCAATACACAGGTAATAAAACTAATCCAGATTATTATATTGTTTTGTTTTCCTAATGTCATCTAACTGCAGTAGCGTTATTCCTATCTACAGTATATTTTATATATTGTTATAACAAATTTTTAAAAATATTTTTATTTATATGTTTCTAGTCATCTTTAGTGAGAAACTAACATTATTAATACGGAAATTTTTTATGATTTTCTTTTAATTTTTCCTTTATCAAATATTTATTAACTTACTTGATCATTAGTAATCTAGAAGTAGAAAAAAAGTCTTTGTGCTTTTCTTTTTTGAAGAATTATGACAAAAGACATTAATTGTTTTGATCGGTAATACCGAAAATCAAAGAAGAATTTTGCAAAAATTTTGCCTGGCCTGCCTTATGGAAAATTAGGCATTGAACAGAATAACGTTGGAAAGCTAATAAGAGCTGTCTTATTTAAAATACTGCTTACCCAAATTGCCAAAACTATAATACGTTGGCTATTTTATAATAGTAATAAATAAATGGTTAATGGCATTTCTTTAATATACATTTTTTGGATTATCTGTATTTTGGATTATTCAATGTTCTTAGCTAAAGCTTGTTTAGCTTGGCGATGTGTCAATTGCGTAGAAAAAGCCAGGTATACGCGTTGGGATGGTAGAATTGCGTGATGGATAATCTGGAGTACATTGTATATTTTAAATGTATTTGTAAGCTTTTAAAAGCTACACATTTGGATATTACGAGCGCAAAATAACAGTTTGTCAATGAAGAGTGATTTGCACTTACATTACAAAAATATTAATTTTATCTTCAATTGGAAATATTAGCAAAAATATAAACATTGTTGACAAATTGGATTTACTTTACCATTGACAATAACACAAATTAACGCAAATAAAGGCTATTATTGCCTCGTTGTTATGCAATTACTATAGCAAAAGCAATGTATGTTTGAGTCATTTTTCTAATAACATACGCGAGCTTACTTTTTTAGGAACAATATTTGATATTAATGATAATGAATAAATTAATTTTTGTATGATTATGCTTTAATAAAAGCAAAAATACTTTAGTTTTAATCAAATTGGTTTGAATTATTTGAAATTTTGGATTTTATTAATTTTGAACCGGTAAAACATTTCTTATAAGAATCCGATAAAAACCTAAATTAGGAGAATTTACATTTTGTTTTTGATTTATAATATATTTACCACTGATAACTTCATACAAAATACTGATTATAATACAGCTTTACCTCGTTTAACGTGGCCCCGCTAAACGTTGATTCTTTATAATGATGATTTTAATAACTTTGTTGAAAGAAAAAAAATCGCAATGCCGTCCACCTATACATATTTGTAAGTAAAGATATATCCTGCATAACCGGACTGATTTTATATATTAGGACGGAGAAAACATTTTTGCTCATTTTCGATGCGTTTTGACCGGGGCTATCTCCGGATAGGTGGATTCTATCAATTTCCGTTAAAAACGCTTCCAAAATCACATGGAAAATAGGTGAAAATCACCAAAAATGTTAAATTTGACTCGCTTTTGTGGATATTCTAAGCGATTTTATGCAAGTTTTACCTTCCCCACCTCGGCCTGGTCTACTTCTAACAAGTTCCGGTCAAAACGCTTCAAATATCCCCCAATACAAAATAGTTCCTGCTTCTTTTTGGTCCATCCACGTATGAGCGCAACTTTACTAAATTGGTCTAAAATAGTGATGCTACACATATATTTTCTATATTGTCCGATATGACTTACTTTCACCCAGATAGTTATTTGTTTTAATCGATACATGTATGCAATTGCATAGAATTATTTACGTAACTTAATTGTTTTACTTACATATTTGTTAAAATTTACTCAGTTTGTTTTAACAAATCATTTTTATCAAACAATATTAGACTTTTCCTGTTTATATTTAAATATAATTTAAATTCCATAGATTTAGTGTTAATTACAATTGTTGATGCTTTAATAATGAAAAATATGTGGTATTTTATTTCACAAAATTTATTTGAATTGACTCGATTTTAGATTTGAATCCACAATTGAATTCAACTTTTGTTGCAATGTTCTGCTATATTTGCTATTTTTAGAGCAGTGCTTCCCAAAGTATGGTTTGTTTATCCCTGTGGTACACAAAGCTGAACAAGCAACTCTAATATTTGTACGTTCCTAGTAGATTCAAGGGAGCCTATCAAACATTTTTTAACGGAATCGGAATTAAATTAGTGAAATTAGTTCATCATCTTAATCTCAATCTTACATAAACAAATTCATAATTTTATTGGCAATGCTTGTTTAAAAGTTATAAATCTATATTTAGCTACAGTAAACAGTTTGATTTGATTCTGACCAAACGATATTATGATAAATCACCAACCTGCACAATGGTATAATTATAATAATATGTATTTTAACAAGGAGTATGTTGAAACTTTAGGAAACACCGTTTTAGAGATTATTTTCATAATGATGTATTTAATGAAGCAAACAAACATACATTCATTACATTTTGCTCAAAACTAAATTTTTGTTGTTAAACCGATTTGGGGATGATGGTCTATCAATTGTCATTTAAAATTAGAAACAATGTTTTGAAATTTAAGTAGTTATCGAAAATCTACATGTATATTGGAAACTAGTACATCAACTTATCTGACTTTGAACTGTTCTACTTTAAAAATCATTAGAATGTAATATTTTATGATTTTAACGAAACCTTATATTGTTTACTGCTACCTTTCCGTTATGACTACAATTCTAAATTATTTACTACTAATTACGTTTAAATTTTTAGAATTCCATCGCAAGAAAGCGTCGATACGCATAGCGAAACCGACACATCAACGATTGCCAAATTCAGTCACGTGCTGCAAAAAGACGCCTTTCTCGTATTTCGTTCCCTCTGCAAACTGTCAATGAAACCGCTCCCGGAAGGCACGCCGGATCCCAAATCGCACGAGTTGCGATCTAAAATCCTCTCGCTCCATCTCCTCCTCTCCATCCTGCAAAACGCCGGCCCCGTCTTTCGCTCAAACGAGATGTTTATCACAGCGATCAAGCAATACTTATGCGTTGCGCTATCGAAAAACGGCGTCAGCTCCATTCCCGAGGTATTTGAACTATCGCTGGCGATCTTCCTCGCGCTGCTATCCAATTTTAAGATGCATCTCAAAATGCAGATCGAAGTATTTTTCAAGGAAATATTTTTAAACATTCTGGAGACGTCCAGCTCGTCGTTCGAACATAAATGGATGGTTATTCAAGCTCTGACACGCATTTGCGGTGATGCACAAAGCATCGTCGATATTTACGTTAATTACGATTGTGATCTATCGGCCGCTAATTTGTTCGAGCGATTGGTGAACGATTTATCTAAGATTGCGCAAGGTCGACATGCATTGGAGCTGGGTGCGTCTCCCAATCAAGAGAAGTCGATGCGAATTAGAGGCTTAGAATGCTTGGTGTCGATTTTGAAGTGCATGGTAGAGTGGAGCAAGGACTTGTATGTGAATCCCAATCTACAGTCCACCGTAGGCGAGCAAATTGTACGAAAAGAGAATGATAATTCGTCGCTTAAGTCGCATGGCGGATCGAGCAGTAGTCTGCATTCCAGTGGAGAATCAAGCGGTGGCAATAAGGAGGTGCTTGATTCACCCGAACAGTTAGAAGTTTTAAAGCACCAAAAAGAAGTAAATATATATTTATTATTATATCTTAAATTGGTTAAGACAGAGGTTCTCACAATTATTCGTATCGCATCATACTTTTTGAATAGAGTTCATAAAGCGTAATGCTTCAAAATAAAAAAATCATCGTAAGAACATGTAAACTAAAATTTAACTCTTTCGCATCGGGAAATGAGAATTCTCGTTTTAGTAAAAATTACGTTGCATTGGGGAACGAGAATTCTCGTCTCTAATAAAGAGACCTAGATTCCCGAGAATTGAAGGTGTGTCGCTTGTAATTTTTATAGTTTTTTCATCAAAATTAGACTGATATTAAAATTCTATTCGCAAGAAATTAAAATAGTTATAAATTAAATTAATTAAATTAACAAAATTAAAAAATTAATAGAATGAAAATGCCCAAATTTGTAATAATTTTGTAGATAAAATTGGTCGATACGAATATATTAAATTTATTTTATTTCTGTTTTTCAAATATTAAGCGTCATTCCTTGGCGCCGCCGGTGCTCACTTGGCACTGGGTGAAAATTGCTTTCAATTTAAAATATGCAAAACTAAATCCATTTTAGATAATTTCAGATGTCTAACTTTTGATTCTTTTTGAAGGTATGGGAGACGGGTATTGATATGTTCAATAGGAAGCCAAAGAAAGGAATACAATTCCTACAAGAGCAGGGTTTATTGGGTGTAACGCATACCGAAATTGCTAAATGGCTACAGTCGGAGGATCGACTCGACAAAACGTTCATTGGCGATTTTCTAGGCGACAATGATGATTTTTGTAAAGAGGTTATGTATGCATACGTTGATCTTCTAAACTTGGGAAATATGGACATTGTGGCGGCATTACGACATTTCTTGGATGGTTTTAGGTTACCAGGCGAAGCGCAAAAAATCGATAGGTAATTAAAAATATAATAAACTAAAATATTATTTATTTGATCTAACTAATACTGTCTCTGTTGAGAAAGAAGTACCCAATCTGATGTATTTTGGGCAAACATATTGACATGTGTTTAGAATGTGCATTTTGTGTTTGGAATAATAGGAGATGAAAAATACGTTCAAATGCAATGAAACAACAAGCATAGAGTAAAATATAGCGTAATATAACTTAAATAATTGCAATTATTTTCGATGAAAAAGTATTTGGATTAGTATGCGAATGTCAAAACTATTTTAAGTTTTATTGCGCAACTTCGAGGGAATATTGACTATGATAATATTAAAAATTAAATTAAATTATTGGTCTGGAATACCTTGAACGGAAATTGCAGTATTACATAATTACATACTTTGATGCATTTTCCGATTCTACTATTGTATATTATATTTTTGCCATAATATGCATATTTTTTAAACTTAACTGCGAATATTCTTTCTAAGAACTAAAAGAAAATTTATAGATATTGCAAGTCTGCCAAATTGGAATAAAAAATACATGCTAAACCGTCACAGCATATTTAATTTATTTGAAATTATTATAGAGCTTTCGCCATTTCCATTAATTTATGGAAAATGATTAGTTGCCAGTGTAACTTGGTTAAAGAAATGATTTTTCTTCACTTCATCTTTGGCAAGGAAGAAAAAAATTAAAGTGGTGTAAAAAACAACCGACGTTTAGAGCTAACGTGCAAATAAAAATCATTTCTGCCTTTCATTACGTGGGTGGTTTGAAAAGTTTCGAACCCTCAACATATTTTTTGCTTTTGTACTTTTTATTGGTTTTTACAATTTTTACAAATTTTTAAGTTTTTTTGTTAGTTTTCGGGTTTGTTGCATTTTTGTCTCTTTTCTGCACTTTTTCGCTCTTTTATTAAGGCTTCCCATTTTATTACGCTTCGTGTTATTTTGCAATTTTTGTAGCATTTTTTCCTGAGAACACTTTGCATTTTTTGCAATATTTGTGAAGAAAAAAATAACAAAAAATTTCAAATATTACACACAAACACAAGAGAGATAAAAAATGTCTGAACAAATCCAAAAAAACCACCAACCACTGCAAAATGTTATGTGATAAAGCTCAAACTTTTCAAACCATTTTTACTTTACTTGACTGGGGATCATGAAAATTCGTTTTTTTTTATTGAAACGATGTTCTAAAAAGCTTTTTAATTATAATTATTTTAATTTCATCCATCAAATACGTATTCAAAATGATTTAACATTAAAACCAAAACCATTCTTTTTTAATATTTCTGAATGGAAAAATGATTTTTTTAATTTGTTGTGACTATTTTTGCTAACTGTCATACATGCTTTCTTGATAATAGGTTGATGGAGAAATTCGCTAGCAGATATTGTGAATGCAACCCGAACAACGGTTTGTTTGCCAGCGCTGACGTCGCGTACGTTCTCGGTTTTTCGATTATCATGCTCACCACCGATCTTCATTCACCACAGGTCAAAAATAAAATGACGAAGGAACAATACATTAAACTAAACCGTGGCAATACGGATAGTAAAGATGTTCCCGAGGAGTATTTATCGCAGATCTACGATGAGATCGCAGGACATGAAATCAAGATGAAGAATACGGTCAATAAACCGGGTAAACATCCGATTAATAGCGAAAAGCGTCGCAAGATTCTATTCAACATGGAGATGGAGATGATATCGTCGGCGGCGAAGAATCTCATGGAGTCGGTATCGCATGTACAGGCCCCGTTCACAACCGCCAAGCATTTGGAGCATGTACGACCTATGTTCAAGATGGCGTGGACGCCATTCCTAGCTGCGTTTAGCGTCGGATTGCAGGATTGCGACGATCCGGAGGTGGCATCGCTATGCCTAGATGGTATACGTTGTGCTATTCGGATTGCTTGCATATTTCACATGTCGTTAGAGCGCGATGCGTACGTGCAGGCATTAGCACGTTTTACGTTACTCACGGCTAATTCACCGATCATGGATATGAAGGCGAAGAATATCGATACGATTAAAACATTGATTATGGTTGCGCACACTGATGGAAATTATTTAGGTGAGTAATCTATTTTTTATTACAAGTACATTTGTTCATTATCAACTTTTGTGCAGGTTCAAGTTGGTTGGATATACTTAAGTGTATATCGCAGTTAGAGTTAGCTCAGTTAATCGGCACCGGCGTCCGCCCACAATTCCTTGCGGGCCCCGGACATAAACCGCCTGATCCCAGCTCGAAAGAACACATTGGCCAGACTAGCTCGCAGAGTGTTGTAGTGGCTGTTGATCGCATCTTTACCGGTTCCACGCACCTCGACGGTGAAGCCATTGTCGATTTCGTTAAAGCCTTGTGTCAGGTGTCACTGGATGAGCTGGCTTACAATGGACATCCGCGCATGTTTTCGCTACAAAAAATCGTAGAGATTTCATACTACAATATGGGACGTATCCGTTTACAATGGTCAAAGATATGGCAGGTGCTAGGCGAACATTTCAATACAGTGGGCTGCAACAACAACGAGGAAATTTCATTCTTTGCAGTAGACAGCTTGCGGCAGCTGTCGATGAAGTTCATCGAGAAAGGCGAATTTGCCAACTTCAACTTCCAGAAAGATTTCTTGCGACCGTTTGAGCATATTATGAAAAAGAATGTATCATCGACGATTCGCGATATGGTGGTGCGATGCATCGCGCAAATGGTCAATTCGCAAGCAAGCAATATACGTTCCGGTTGGAAAAATATCTTTTCAGTATTTCATTTGGCAGCAGGCGATCAGGAGGAAGCAATCGTTGAACTTGCTTTTCAAACGACTGGCAAAATTATCATGGAACTGTACGAAAAACAATTCCCTGCCATGATTGATTCATTTCAAGATGCTGTTAAGTGTCTATCCGAGTTTGCATGCAACGCGCGCTTTCCCGATACCAGCATGGAGGCAATACGCTTTGTGCGAACATGCGCGTTAAGTGTCTATGCATCGCCGCAATTATTCGCCGAACATGCCGGTATGGAAACTGACATCGCCGTTGCTGAATCGGATCGCGTATGGGTTCGTGGCTGGTTTCCACTGCTATTCTCGCTGTCTTGCGTTGTTAATCGTTGCAAACTGGATGTACGCACGCGGGCGCTGACTGTGCTCTTTGAAATCGTTAAAACATACGGTGATTCATTTTTAGCACATTGGTGGAAGGATTTGTTTAAAGTGCTGTTTAGAATATTCGATAATATGAAGTTGCCGGAACAGCATACTGAGAAGGCGGAATGGATGACAACGACGTGCAATCATGCACTATATGCAATTGTTGATGTTTTCACGCAATATTTTGATGTACTAGGTCCGCTATTGCTTGAAGAGTTGTACTCACAGCTGCACTGGTGCGTCCAACAAGATAATGAACAACTAGCACGCTCAGGCACAAACTGTCTTGAAAATCTAGTTAATTCTAATGGGCATAAATTCTCTGAGGAGACGTGGGAGAAAACCTGCCAATGTATGTTAGACATATTCAATTCGAGCGTACCGTCGGCGTTATTGACATGGAAACCAGACACGATACAAACGACGGCGATCATTGAACAGAATGGTGATATTGGTGGTGCTAGGGGGATATTGAAACGCACTGTACATGACAATCGGAGTCCGGACGCAACTTTGTTTAATAGTTTGAGTATAAAGAGTGCTGTACAGCTGGAACTGATTCAGACTATAGACAATATTGTGTTTTATCCGGCGACATCGCGCAAAGAAGATGCTGAAACGCTGGCGCTTGCTGTAGCAGACATGTCGGGAAGTGGTGCGTTGGCTGAGTGCCAACGTGAGGAACAGGGGATGTACCGCGTACTAAGTTCGCCCCATCTACTTAAATTAACCGATTGTTTATTGCAATGCCACAGGTAAGATAATCATATACAGAAAAATTTGCAATCCTATTTACATGAATGCGATTATCAAAGTGACAACTGCTTTATTTACATAAGAATTCCAATGTATATTTTGCAACGAAAATTGCTCAGTCGAAGAATGCAAGCCTGTTTACAAAATGAGTTGCATTCATGCATTCCAGCAATTCTCGCCGTATTCAAATATAGCTTATTACTACATTTTATTAATTTGTCATGTCTGTCTGTTTGTATGATGGATCAAAATTTTGAAATGGATTTTATACCATTTACTTAAAAATACATTCGTATTTTTTAATTTGAATATATTTCCTCTTTATTTTGGCATAACAATTAATGAGCAAATTTTCATATTTTGAATAAAAAGATGATGTGACTATTCATTTTTCATTTTTACTTTATCTCAAAACAACGAATGTAATGGGATAATAGTAACGTAAATTATAGTGAGTTTTGATTGTGAATTTACTTTTATCTTATATCACATCTGTATTGATAAAGTCTCCTACTGAACCTACTTCTAAGTCAAAGCTGTAGATCGAAAATCAGAAACGGGAATATGATGCTCCCTGCTCATTCGTATCTTTAAATACCATTTCTCGAAAAGACTTATTTTGTACATTCGTGGGTTTAGCTTAAGAGCGCCAATATACTATTACTGGGAAAATATTTTTATAGCGTTGAAATGATTTAATCGAAAACAGCACAAGTGTGGTTTTTGAATATTTTCTTAAACACTTAAACCACATTATTAAGTGGAGACTGGTACTAAACCGTAGTCGCTTCATTTATCTAAAATCTAGCTCTATGAAATATATATTCGCAATATTTAATACAAAATTATTACTTTTTGATTTTAAAATCAGCAGCCAAAATTACTATTTTACAATTACGTTATTATATATAAATTCATCATATTTTTATACAATTTTTGTTTATGTAAACCTCATTATCTCTATTTTGAATCACACACAATTTACACTAACAAAATGATTTTGTTTGCAGATTTGCAAAAACATTCAATATGGACCACGAACAACGAAATTTACTATGGAAGGCCGGTTACAAGGGCTCGGTGAAGCCAAATCTACTTAAGCAGGAGACGCAGAGTTTAGCCTGCCTGCTTCGAATATTATTCAAAATGTATTGCGATGACGGCCGACGGGATGATTGGCCGGTAATACAAAAGAAACTGATTGCTGTATGCCAAGAAGCCTTAGAATATTTCTTAAAGTTGCAAAGTGAAGCACACCGTGATGCATGGACCTCATTATTGTTATTAGTTTTAACAAGATTACTGAAAATGCCTGACGATAGAGTAAGTATAATTTATTGCATTTTGTGACGCTCAACCATCATTGTAAAATTCCTACACGGATAATTTTAAAATGTATTGTTTTCTATGATATGTTCAAGTAAAATAATGACGGTTGAACACGTAGAACGCATTGTTTTTTATTCTTGATAAATATTTTTATTAATTATTATGTTTTGTTTCAGTTTTCAGTACATGTGTCTAGTTACTACACACTATTGTGTGAAATCGTATGCTTTGATTTAAAAGCCGAACTTCGATCGATTTTAAGAAGAGTATTTCTGCGAATTGGACCTGTATTTAGAATAACAATAACAAACACTTAGTTACCGTCCTTTCAACAAACATAAGAGTAGTTTGATCATGACCTAATATCTATTAGGCGCAAATATACATTAAGTAGTTTTCCATATACATATCTAGGAACAATTATAATAATATGAAAATGTAAATAATGCTTTGATGGTGGTGTAATATTGCTTATGGATATGCTTTACCAAACGACGAACACTAACAGAAAATATGGAAAACGTTGTAGAGATTCATTTACGAAAAGAAAAAAACAAACAAACAACTTTTGGTTTAGTAGACACAATTTTTATGTGCCTTCTAATATTGTTATTTAATAATTGTTAATAAATTTATCTTGTTTCTTTGTATTCTAAAAAATGATAGAATACATTTAAGCGATAAGTACAAGTCACTAATATAAATAAAAAATATTTCCACTCTGATAATTGAACGAGAAACTTTTTTGAATACTACACTTATTTATACTTCTTGTAATGAGATGTACATATTACTTTCAATTATTTTTATATTTATTTAAGGTTTACTTCTATTTATATTTTATGCCATATTATTTATCTATATTATGTATAAAAAAAACAAATTAATTGTGAATTAATTAAATTTATTAGACTATTAGAAAATTTTATAGCAAATTATATAATAAATTTATTAAAACTATTCAGCATTCTTAAAACGTTTCAATAAAAAATAATATATTTAAATAATGCACTTACGTTAAAGGCACTTTAGATTGTTATAACGGAAGTGGAACTTCGTGATCGGGCGGACACTGGACGCGACGATGATTTGTTAGCAGATGAATTTATCGAGTTTTTTAGTTGCATTTCCTTTTTCTTTTCTCTATCTGCTCTAATGATACTCATTCTCTCTTTGGTTGTAGCTTTAAAGAACAGGTCGTGGAAGGCATAGCAAGCGGCAGAGATTTGTTGTATTAGGCGGCGGTGGAGAGCAACATCCGATTCGTCAATGTCCTCCATGTTTTCGTGATGTAAGCAAACAGCACAAATGAGCGCATCCTTTATGGTTTGAATGAGCGATTGCACTTTAGTCGTTTGGATGAGACGGCGCACCAGGTAACCTTTCACCACAGCGCAAATAATGCAAGCGGCATGTTCCTAGAAAGTGAATTATTAGGCGAACATGTAAATTTTAATCTTGGAATTTAGATATAATCCAGGGCTGGGCAATCTTTTCCATATTGCGGGCCGAAATATCGAGGGTTGACAATTCAGGTATACATCATTTAAATATATTTGTAAATTTTGTTTTATTGCAATAATTATTTGAATTTAAGACAACGCCTTTTATTTAAAATTGGGCTTTAGAATTTTGCACTTGTCTTCTTGGAGAATTTTTTTTATTTGAAATATTTGTGAATTCGGATTTTAATTCTTTTCCCTACTCAACACCTTATTATATATTTGGACAAACGCGGGAATTAAACATTTTGTTAAAATGGTACATCCAAGTTAGACAATGCGTTTTATTTTTTGTCGTTCAGTTATGTTATTTTGTGAAAATCGTTATTAAATTAAGGAATTTTGTTGCTTCCTCGTGGTGAACTATTATTGTTAAAAACTTAGGAATCAAATTTCACCGGTGCCATCATTAAAGACTTCACTTCGGCCCTCGAAATGCAAAGGTTGCCCACCCCTAATTAGAAGACGATGGGAAACATAAAAAAATTATTGTGAAATATTACCGATTATTACTGCCTATAGCAAAAATAATTGAGTTTATAAAAAACCCTGTTGGAATTGACTTTTGTTTTTATAATAATTTATTGAAACTAAAACTTACAACGAATTGTGAATAGCCGCGTTCCGACAATCGGATGGTTTTTATTCAATTTCATATTATTTAAATTAGAAATAATTGACTGATAGACTTAACAACTGGGGAAAACAAAGCCTTCGCTTTTTAAAATTATTTACATATTTTTGGATAAAAATTTCCTTAGTCTTTCTCTTAGTCGATTATTTTATATCTTATTACAAAATGCATTTTATGAATTTGCATATGAACTGCAAATCCTAATAGTAACCGATTGCATTGCATCCTATAATAATAGATTGGAAATATTTTCAATAAATGATTATTAAATTTTTGTAATTCCAATAAAGTACACGTTTTGCAACCTCTTTTTAATACTTCAAATCCTAACAGTGATTTACATACCTCTGACATGGGAAGCTTAGTGGAAATGTCGTCAGTTATAGAACGCGGAGGTGAAGTATTGTCGACAAAACTATCCGAGGTCATAGTAAAATAAATCGTTTTCTCCGATGCATCATTGTGTACCGAATAAGGTGTGGAAAATTTCTCCGGATTGTACTGAATATCAAAAAATTCAGTCGACACACTCGTGATGCTTCTAACTTTCGTTATATCATTGTTATCTATTGAATCGCTATTGCACACACTTTTTTTATCATCCAGCAGTTTAATGATTTTCTTTGAATACTCCTCAGGAATGTTATTTAGTATATCTTTCAATTCGGTTAAGTCTATTGTTATATTTTGCTCAGCACCTTTTTCTTTTGAACTGTGTTGTGATGGTGTGGGGTTTACATCATCTAGTTTTTTAACTTCATTGTCTGATATGTATACAGTAGTTTCATTATCTGATAGATCCTTTAGTTCAATTTCTGTGACAGAAGTATCAAAGATATCTAAAGTATGTTGTTCTTCCTCTTGAGGCTCTGTGCTGGAATCTCGAACTTTTCTTAGTTCGTGTAATTGTTCTATTTGTTGTAGGTTTTGCATGTGCTGTATAAGTAACGGACTTGGTGTTATCAACGTATATGATTCACTTCGTATCAAACGCTTGGGTGATGGATCAAGTAGTTCCTTATCGGATTCGTACGTTTGGGCTTCAGATTCGGTTGAACTACTAATATATTGAGTTACTTCTATATCACAAGTAAGTTTTGCTAATTTAGCCTGATTTTCAGTAGAAATTTCCTGTATGTTATTTTCATTTTGTTTCATCTTTGAAGTTAAAATACTCTTCACCTCTTTTGATAATTCTTCTTTTAAAGCAGTTGGATCCTCATGTATATCGTTTTCCAAACTTAGCGTTTCGATGTATTCCCGCAATTTCTTCACTCTAGCCAAACGCATTTCCAGCTTGATCGCTTGCATTTTATATTTCCTCATCTCCTTCCGTTTTTCTGCCGTCATCTACGTAAACACTAATTAATACTTTGTTTCTGTTATTTTTATTAGATAATCTCACCAACGGTGCTAAGATGGGAAATCCATTAATTTTTATCGATGATTTGAAATCACAGCTCGCAGTAATATCATTTAAATAATTTTTCATTGTTATCACTAATTTGCTTTTTATTCTAACTTCTTCTAATAATCATACGTCATGTGGTTATTAAAATTGCGGAATTTTCTCTTGTCCATTTGTTGTAATTTTAAAACCATACAAATATATAAGACCTGAGCGTACTTTTAGTGTATCGTGAAATTAGTTGCACTACAATTTATAATTTCTAATTAGGATTCAATGAGTAGCATGAGTAGAATGACGTTTAGTTGTAGTCTCATTAACTAGAAAGTTCGCGTCTATGTCTACCCACAGACATATGGATACGACAAAGACCTACTATTCAATATGTAAGTTCGAGATACGATTTAGAAAAGGAGGGAAATATACGTAGAGGGCGCGTACGGCGTCTCATTTCAAACCGCCCGTCACTTATTTAAATCACATTTTGAATAATTTTTATTCAGAGATACATCTCTATATCTGTCTATATTACATAATATTTGACTCGTATTAGTATATAGTTGATTTGTATACCAAAGAAGAAAAAAGAAAGAGACCCTGATTTGTCCTAATCCTTATGGGATTCTAAAAAAATAACGTATGTCTGACAGTGTGCCACTCTCGACAGCATCCTAGTTTGAAGAGAGGGTAAATGGTTATAATCGTTACAATCGTTACAATCGTTATATAAATCTATTTGGTGCATTATGATTAACTCAATGATTGTTATATGTTTGATGATGTATGTCGCTCATGTTTACTTTATTTATGTAGTTGTATTATTTTGTTCAATTTATATAAAGATTAATTAATAAAATATTCATAAAATGTTTTGAAAATTTGAATTATTTGGTGTAGGCAACTTAATGTACAATATTATTTTATTAATTTTAGTTTATCTACGCTAAACTTTAATTTGGCTATTATCACGAAGGTAGCGCTAATGCGCAAATCTGGACCCTCTGCAACCCTCTGCATCAAAGAATGCTATTGATGCTATTACCGACGTATGTATGTAATTTAATTCGGTTAACTGATAGTGATAGTAATCACAACATTGTGTTCGTTGTGTTTGTCAGTTTCCCGGGTTTCTCCACGTGTATTGAGGTTAGAAATTTTTAATAATTGTAATCATAACTATTACACTACTGCCCAACTACCATGGAAATCAAGGATTCTCTACGTCCACATGTAATAAATGAGTATAATCGATTTGCAAAAACAAAAGATTATTTAATATACAAATCGGGCGATGAAGCGGAGGCAAAAAAGATTGTTCTTCAAATTAATAAATATCTTTCAAATGCCCTGACGAGAAATCGAGGATTTTGTATTTTACACTCACTGATTAGCAAGTTTCCGATTGTTGTACTCGAAGACAATTTTAAAACGTGGTTACAATTTGTTACAAATAACCATCCTAATGAAATAGTAACAGAAGCACGCCTTAATGCGATAAGTAAGTAGTTTCCATTTTTAAATATAATCATCTACACATCCGAATTTTAGGTGCAATAATTCGTGTTTGCGCAAAGGTACAAGATATTAATAATTTGGTGGTCAAAGATTATTTACAAAAATTTGTGGACACATGCATTCAAGTCAGAATTAATTCAAGTGAAGCTTTTCATGCTTTAGCTTGTTTAAAAACAGTTTTAGTAACGTTCCCTTCAAGTTGCTACGGCTATAGAACAAAAATAGAGAACTACATTATTCGCTTTTTGGATTTTCCTGGACAGGAAATAGTTGTAGAAGCTGGAAAATGCTATCATTACTCAAATCAGGTGGGCGGCGCTGGAGCTTTTGGTATCAATCACACAAAGAACTTTGAGAACAGCTTTGAAAAACTTTACAACACATTGAATAGAATCTATGATGGTTTATTTACGGACGTTGCTGAGTATCAAGCTTCCTTTCTAACGAGTATTGTAAGCGATAACATTTTCAATTTGCGCGAAATTCCATCGTATATTAACCAGTCGGAAACCAACAAAATATTGGCAACGCGGTTGCGAAATATCACGACATTTTTAATAGAAATGCTACAGTAAGTTAACCAATATTTATCAATATTGAATTAATTTGATTGTATTGCAGATGCAGTTTCCCTCAAAAGAAAAGTATCAAGATCGATGTTTTGTTAAGTATCATTGAACGTGGATTGGAAATTCATGTTCACGGAGAAAAGGCTGAAAAGTTTTACATGTATTTATTGATGCAGGATCATCAGATTCACTTGTTATTTTTGCTGAAATCTTTAATTCACTGGTAATTTTTGTTATAGTACGTAAAGTTAGCTCTGTCGGGTTTCGCCGCTATGCGGCCATAAGCGAGGATTGTTCCGGTATAATATGTCGTATTTTTTCTCTCCTTAACACCGGATGTTAAAAAAAGTGAGAAGATTTTAAAATAGTGCTATATTGCTTGTTGCCAGTAGTCTTTCTTGTAGTCTCGCAACCGGGCAACCCGTAAAAGCTAACTTTACGCATTATAGTTATTAGGTTTTATGCATGTATTTTAATGTTTTTTTTTTTCAGTTTAAGATTTAACATAGGACATCATCCAACAATGAAACTACTTGTGAGATATTTGGCACGTGTGTCTGATTGTAACGTCTGCGCTGCTGATGGGTAATGTTTTGCTGCAATGTAGAAAGCTCGATTTTTAAATCGAAAGGAGTGAGATATCTATTCCTTTTTATTATTATTTGAAGCGTGAATTAACTTGGTAGCTACGTAAACTCTAGCAATCTCCCTAAAAATTTAATTTAAATATTGAATGTAGGCGCAATAAGAAGCATAACTCATATAAAATCAACAGAACAGCTTATAAATAGTTTATTAAAAATGGCTCGAATGGGTTCGTTTTTTTGGTTGGGGCAACTGTTTCAGGCTCTCGATGCAGGCGTGATAGAAAACGTAAACAGTGAAAATAATATCTATCACCATTTAGATTTGCACGGGGCATAGACAAAGAGTTACAAATTTTGTATTAAACTGTTAGAGAGTGGCTTAATCGAAAGAATCGAATAGTGTAGTAACATTTCTGCACATATTTGAGTCAAAATTACTTTAAACTGTCAAGTGACTTTTCGCTTCTTTTTCGTAACATTTAAGAAAATTTAAATCTTTAGTCATATTATTGAACTCTAAGGACCGTTTTAGTACAAATAGTGTTTTCGCCTTGCGGTAAATTAGGCTTTGTCTATCACATTTGCATTGAGAACACGAAATACTTTTAACCTACCCTAAAAAAACCGAACTCATTCGAGCAAACATGAAATATGCAAAACGGAAAATGATTTTTCTAAAATTTGCTTCCAAATTGAAGAACCTTATATTATACAATCCATTTAAGACCATGATGTATGCTCCGCGATGGTGTAGAGAATTTATCTAAAATTTAGTCATTGAAAGTTGGATCTCGAGGGTATATATTTCCAAAGTAAAGTCATGCCGGAACTTTAAATGATAAAATATGCTTTTAAATAAAAAAAAAACAGAATGAATATCTTAGATAAATGTAACTGACTTAAAAATCGAGCGTCTTTGTTGAAATATCTTATAGTTATTGAAATTTTTAAATATTGATGTAAATATTTTAGATTGTATAAGTCGACTTTATATGATGTGGTAGCATCATGTTTGTTAAATACTAATCAACAATTAGATCCAGTTACAACTGAGAAATTAATTTACATTATTATGCAAGACGTTTTACCAGCGAAAACGGAAATAATGTTACAAGTATGATATAAATACGAACAATAATGTCCACTAGTATAACAATTAATATTTTTTAGATGATCAATCCGGAAAATAAGTCTAAAAAATCACAAACTAAATCTATCGAGGATAAGATTATTAATTTTGCACAACGCCCAAAACAGGATAACGTTCCGCATGAAATTTATGAAAGGAATGCAATAGCGGCATTAAAAACTCTCCAGCTATTGTTAACCAAGAATCGAGTAAATCTGCCGGAAAATAATATGAAAATTTTAATTGAAAAAATTATGACAACATTGTTGGATATAAGCGTCGGTGTGTGCGAAATGCCATACAGCAATAAAAATTGCGTATTATTGCTCTATAAAGTGTTGGTCGCAGTGTTTGATCAGCCAATTTCATGCCTAAATATCGGATTGGCGATAAATCTACTGTCGATGGGGGCTGGCAGTTCGGATGCCGATATTGCTAATACATGCATGGATGGGTTATACATTTTTGAAAAGACGTGTCAACCCATTCAGCCATCGTTGTGTATGACCGAACAAGTCAAGATGAAACCTATGCCGTCAATGAATATGCTAGCGTTCGAAGGTACATCAAATGGGCAAGAAACAAGTAGTGATGGCAAGAAAGAGCCAGAAGTAATTGATGTCGATCTTATGGAGGATACACAAGGATTTGAATCTTCGCAAAACCAAAGCGAAGAAGTAAGTTTAGTTAATATTTAAAAAGTGCATTTATGGCGTTTATTGATTACTACCTATTAATGAAAGTATGGCTGTAGTTTATTTTTGCAAAAATAACATTTTCAAAATATGCATTGTATGGATTACGTCTTTATTAATTTAGATAATATGGAAAGTGCACATGTAGATATAGTAGGATTTTTTGACTCTGGCGGGTTGCCCCGCTGTGAGGCCATAAAAAGGGGCTGGTTCGGTGTAATACGTTGTATCCTTTTCTCTCTTTATCAACGCACGCTGAAAGAGA